>BJCM01270560.1:1598-33492 GCA_018326385.1 Flaveria bidentis
ATGCGTATGGTTCAATCGTACGACTGGACCATGCGTATGGTTCAATCGTACAACTGGACCATACTTATGATTCAGTCTTACGAATGTCCCAATCGCATCTCTCAGTCGCACGACTGGTCCATTATCATGGCTCAGTGGTACGGCTGAGTCTCATTCGCATATGCTCCTACGAATGACCCAGTTTCATGTGTTTACAATATATCAGGTGTATTACATTAAGCCTAGACTATTCGTCAAACGACGCACACACTATATATGACTATATATGCTCCAACAACGACCTTCGTGGTGGACTGTCACCCATTTACCTTGCAAGTCTGCGATGAAATCCCTGTCGACCTTAACCCTAACTCATGGCGGGTCGTTATCGCTAACCATAGAACCCTTAGCGGTCTACTATGGTGTCATAATCCCATTTTATTTGGGAATTTCAATTTTAAATCATTTTATTAACATTTTCGACCATATATTCATACGTCGGCCTATCCATTAGGCTGAGTGGTCATAGTTTTTCTATATGAAAGATATTTTTTTAGTGTTAGGCTGAATTATTTTAAACTGGAGATGATAATGACCTCGATATGTTAATTTTATTTGATAAACTGCAGAATTTGATCTTCATTAGTTTCAAAGAGTCGTCTCCTTGAATAATTATTATAAATTTTTTCTTTTGTAACTTGCATTGTTTATACTTAATATGAACATATTTCTGACATCAAATGTTATGATCTAGCGGAATAATAATCCTCTTTGGCATGTTAGTTGTATTGATCTTTCTATGTTAGAAAGATTGTGATTCAATTTAGGCCAACATTACGAATAAAACATCTTATGAAGATAATTGTAGTCATCTTGTTTTTGGTAATGAAATACTCATCTATGTGGATAGGTTGTTGCAAAATAACTGTATTATTAGATTTATGTTTAATAGGATCCTAACTATTCTATTTAAACATCATCCCACTGGATTCCTTCTTTGTAAAAATAAAAACAAAAAAACTTGACCAATCATCACCTAATCTAGTTAGCCCCTTAAAAACAAGTCTACTTGTGATTTTCTTGTCAATCCTAATATTTTCAATTTTCATCATATAATGTTTATATGATGTTTATTACTAACAGAAAACCGACCCATCAAGTATCCTTTGGTTCGAGTTTCTCCAAGTTTTCAGTTTTCAACATGTTACCCGAAAACATACTCAACCCTAAATGAGATGATTAACATTTAACATCAAATCATTTATCCAAACTATAAGAGTAAATGCAAGTTCTAAAGTTCTGAGCCCATTGGACCACTGATGTACTCTTATACATCAACAGGCCCATGAAATCAAATTAAGCAAATTATTATTAATACTACCACCGAGTCACCGACCACATAAACAGCAAAAACCACCATACGCCACCGTATCGGTACCGAAGCCATTAATCACAGGTGCATAGATAAGTGTACGTTTCCCTCTTTCACTCACATACCTAGGTCAATATATCTGATTGCTAAATTGAAGTAATTTTGGCTTACTAATGTATGTAATTTGATTAGAGCTGCAATTTTACTTCTTTTGATGTGATAAACATGTTGATTTTGTGATTATATGTTACTGGTTTTGTTAACTGTTATCTTCTTCTGATAGTAGGTTAATTACCAGTGTGTGTGTAGTTCGACTTTAGAAGTGGAGCATCAGATATTCGTTTATTAGTTTGGTTTTCTTTTGAACCCTAGAGATGCTTCAGAACATTGAGTTGGAGTAGAAAGCTAAGTAGTTTACATGTTAATGTATGTAATATGGTTACAAATGGCGTAATTTGAAATTCTGAAGGAGATGTATATTTTGTTGATAACGGATTCTGCTGTCTTCCATTGAATAGTAGTTCAATTACCAGCTCTTGAGTTTGGTTTTAAAAATAGATACACAAATTCAGTTACAAGTTTTCGTTTAATTCGTGGAGTTAAAAGAAAGTTCAAATTAAACACAAAATCATTCAGGCCTGCAGCTTCTGTATGTAGCAGGCCCCTAAAACTCAAAGTTAATCAGCTATCCTCCCCCCCCCCACACACACACACACATCTTACTTTCTGCTTGACCTACTGCCTACTAATCCGCCGTAAGTCACCAGAACTGCTAAGCAATCTTCAACCTCCTCAGCCATTGCTGAAATTCAGCAAAAAGTGATGCAACAGATCCTTGATCTGAAGTTGGATCCAGGTAAAGGCATGCGATATAAAGAAAACCAACAGAACTGTTGCAGATGGATTCACGTAACAGCTGTTTATTGTTTGTAGAAGAATGGATTTTGCTGTTTTTCGGCAATTTTTAACAAAATCCAGGTCTGGTTCTTGAAAGATTTAATAAAATCTTCCTCTTGCTCATCACCTTCTGCATCTTGATATTTTAACTAGAAACAAGAGAAGGTGAACTTTTTCCTTCTTTTAACTAACCCATTAATATGTATACTTATTTTGTTGGTGTTCAATTGTTTTTGTTGGGCTACACTCTATACATAGTTTAAATGCACTAGTTTTAGGTTAAAGTTAATGAAGTTGCTTTAATAATGCTACATGTGTTTAATTTTGGATTTTCTTTTTAAAATGATATTCGCTTTAATGACTCATAAACAGGTTTTAAACTAGATATAGGTATATCCAAGTAGGTTTATGGTAAATTTACGAATAGTACTTGTATCGGTCAAATGATCATGACTTTTCGAAAAAGTGAAAATATAATGTTATTGCCACGTAGTAGGGAGTATCTTAATTCTCTTTATCAATCTTCGTTGTTGTATAATGCGAACCTTTTTGACAGTAGAATAATTTATCGTTGTGTGATATGTTTTGACTAGTCCATTTTTTGACATATTTGACCCATTATGATTGGCCCATTTTTGGCATGTCAGACCTGTTTTAACAAGTCCATTTTTGACTCCCAATTGGTGATAAATCCTGGACCCACCAATTGATTCTTGAGAACATTGAGTTTAGAGGTGTTAATTTTTGGAAGTTGGTAGGTTTTACTTTGCTGGGCATCTTTATTTCCTTCTCGAATCTGAGGAAATTGACAAATATGACTAAGAAATTTAGTTATGGTGAATTGTGGTTGGCGAAAACGTCTAGAGAGCCCGGAGAGAACTTTCCTGATGGATTGAAAAGAAATGACAATACTTAGAGAGCCCGAAGATCCTCTTTGACTAGTACCATGTACACTGATGTTTTCAAAATGTTAGGAGCTATTCTTTTTGTCAAAACGTCATCTTAGCTTTTGGCTGTAAAAAAACACCATTCTTGCAGAAATGAAGAACCATTTTAGTTACTAAGAATGAGTAATCAAGGACATAAAAGCAAATATGGTTTCCTTTTTGTACATTGATATTACCACAGTTTTCCCCGAAGGCTCATTCCTAAGCTTGATATTTGACATTTTTCTAAGGAAACTCGTTAGTTTGCAAGAAACATATATTATTATGATTTGAAAAGCCAATCACTTAGGTTGATCTTCATCATGATAAGATGAACATGTTGGGAGTTTGTTATTTCTATTGAATAACACAATGTTAGGTCAGTTATCAGCATGCATAATTGTTTAATATGATGCTTTTTTGTTCATATAAATATTACTATGTCAATACACTAATTTGAATTATTGCTTTGTTGACAACTTTCCATCTGATCACTTGCATGCCAAGCACTGTTTTGAATTTGATACATATCAAGAATTTTGCACGCTATTTTTATTGATGCTCTTAAAATTGGAATTTTACAGGATGATTGGTTTGTGTCCAAGCATTCACTCTGACTTGCTGCAGAAAGGCATCGTTAAATTTTTTATTCAACCCCAAAAAGTAAAATGTGACTCGAGGTTGTATGTGGTGCCTAGAGGAGTATTTACTCAATGCTTGGTCTTTAGATGTTATGCTGCTGCCAAATCATTGCATGTTGGTGGTCCTGCCATTGGAAATAAAATTTCTTCTCTTGTTGGTGGTTCAGATAAATCTCAAAGGTGTGGACTTGATTTCCACCCCCTTGTAACTGTATTATGACATGATATATTAATGCTCTGATCATCTCATATATAGTATTCACCGATGGCAGTAATTACGTCACATTATTTATGAATGGGTTGGTTTGGTTATGTTTTATCACTAAGGTGTCAACGGGTAATGTCTGTTAGCATAGCTGAAAGGAAACATGTCAAATGGGTCAAACGAGTAATGTCTATTAGTTTACCTGAAAGGGGACATGTCAAATCTTTCAAATGGGTTGAAAGTCAAAAGTGTATTTTTGATGCATACAATCTATTAAATTGCTTTATTCAAGAATCAGGATATTAGATATCTGTGTTAATTGTTAAATTGCCCGTTTTGACCCATAACACACCCCGTTAGCCCCATCCATCTTGCCTCCGCTTGATTTTGCTGACATGTGTTTGGTGATTTATGTTACGGAGGAGTAAAAAAGGCTCAAAACTTCTATACTTTTGCCCAAACTGATTTTAGGTTTTAGGCTACTATTCGTACGTGCTATCAGTTCTAACAAGTTCTTTGATGGCTGAAGAAAGCTAGTGGGAGACAATCTTGAAATTATGTTAGAGGAACTGTTTTCTGAAATCAAACGCATGATAAAAATGGGGAATAAAGATGATGCTCTTGTTCTACTTGAAGCAAATTATGAAGCTGTGAAAGAACAAATGACTGCGGGAGATAAAACTATACAAGAGGCTGCTATTTTGGATGTAATAGCCTTGGGTTACATGGCTATCGGAGACTTCAAGATGGTTGAACCTATCTTGATTACGGTAATGATTTTCCACAATAAAATTCTAATAATCGGCCTTATATGTCATTGTCTATTCACGTTGTTGTTTTTCTGTGCCTGAAGAAATTGAGAATCATAATTCATCATAGTTCTTCAAGAAAATAGATGTGTGAACTTTGAAGAAATTAAGGCTAGGTTGATGCCAATATTATCCGGAAAATTAGATTTAACTAGTGAATTTTTTTCACTTTATCTAGTAATTTCTAATAATCAGAATATGCTTGAAACATTTGATTATTTCTTACAACCCATTTTTTACTGCTGTTGGTTATTTGATTCTGACTATAAATCTCTCATATGAAGTATTTCTTTCACCAGCTATTTGTTTGTCTTTCTACCTTTTGTTTTACGTCTTATAAACAATACATAACCCTAATTTCATGACTCTGTTTTGCTCCAGTTGAATGAGATTGTACATGATTTGGGGGATGATGAGCCTCTTCTTAATTCGATATTGACGCACATGGGAAGTATGCACTCAACTCTAGGAAGGTTTGAGAAGTCCATGCTTTTGTACAAGAGAGCCCTTGAAATTTTGGAGAGAAATCATGGTAAGTCTGAATTTTTTCTTATTACTTTGTTGTATTGATGGTCCGTTCTGCTTATTCCAGAATTAGGTGCATTCTGCATCTATCTACTTTAATAGCGATTGATGGTTTTTTGTTAATAAGTTTTCTAAGTGCATAAAAATAAATGAAGGTTCAGAGTATGCTTTGTCTATTTTATGTGCATAGAACAAACAACTCATTAAAGGAAAGAAATTAACTAGAAGTTGATGAACTTGAACGTAATCAAGTGTAATCAAAACCTTGCTTTTGATCATTGTAGTCAAGAGTGCACAAGGCACACTGCTAAGCACTCACTGCCCTTATACAAGGTGAGGACCTTTCTCTGGGTGCAATGAGCTTGGGGCTTTGTAGGCTATGCACAAAATGATGCACTATTTTGTATTTAAATTATTTTCAAAATTTTATATGGGATTATGTGGCATGCCTAGTATGTATATCTATTTTTTTTCTTATTGTTGCGTTTTTTTGTCTTGGATGTTTTCTTGCCCTTTGTGGCTAGGGGACAAGGACACTCTTTGCTACCTTGACTGCTTTGATCTTGATATAATGTTACTTAACTTGCAATGATGCACAACATCAAGCACTTTTTGTACATAAAAAATGGATGTCTTGAAATATAAGTTTAAATCAATGGGGATTTCTTTTTATCTATAGGAAAAATGTCACAAAAACTATATATCATTACTATTAATCTAATGTCTTGAATTTTATAGACGTTAGAGGTTTTTTGGCATTAAAATTACAATTTTTTGACATGTTTGATCCTTTTCCTTTTAAGTTGTCGTGTTTAGACGATTTAAACAGGCTTAATGCAATTCAATGTTGTAAAAGTCACTAGGCGCTAATCGGGCGGCGAGGTACCGGTTAGGGATTAAATGGGATTAATCGGTTTGGAGATTTGATATGTATTTATTACAAATTATATATCTAGTTAATATTAGTATACTTCACACATAAATAATTAAAATTAAAATTAACAATCAAGTACTTCAAAAAACAAATAGTTTAAAACATAGTAGTTCAAATACTTAAAATGCCAAATAGTTTGAAATAGAGTAAATGAGTCAGATTTATAAGTTAATGTGGAGGATGGTCGCAGGTAGGTCGACTTTAAGGGCTGCTTGATGAGTTGTCAATGTCGGCTAGGTTTAGAATTGAGTAAATGGGTCAAATTTATAAGTTAAAAAACACAAATATTTGCGTTGACTGACTTTGACCGCCTAGGAAAATTGCTCTGATTATTCTGATTAATACCGGTTACTCCCGATTATTGCCGCCTAGGACCGACTACTAATTTTTTGTACCGATTAGCTAAAATCGACAAAGTAATGGGCCGACTGCCGATTAATCGGCCGCCTAGGCCGATATTTACAACAATGATGTTAGTTTTTCTCTTTTACTAGTGCGTTCTAGATTTGAAATAACTTCAAAATCTAATTCTTTTAAGGTTGTTCGTCTATTGAAACAACTTCATATGTCACCCAAGTTTGTATCCGGTTTTGTTCAGATCAAATTCACCTGAAAACATTCCTAATGATGAAAATATTAGCCGATTAAATACAAATAATAATATTTAAATCTATTTAATCGGCTAATAGAAAATGCATCCTAAAATTAGAAAACACCTGTATCATCCCTCTTTTTAGTTATACAACATGCTGCTATTTTTTCCGGCCGGGTACGGCGTAAACAAGGCCGGAGTTTCATCATGTGAGCGGACTTAATTAAAACAGTTAAATACTTGATTGGGCATCACATACATCATCCTTCTATACAATCATACGCACATAATTATGTATTCAGCATTAACTATTTTGTATTACCGGGTCAAAATAAGGATAACGGTTTCGTTTGGATTTTTTTAGGGAAAAGTAGTACTGCACTTGTTATGCCATTATTGGGAATGGGCAAGGCTCTTGGTTCTGCTGGCAGAGCAACAAAGGCAGTTGAGATTTATAATCGCATTATTTCCATATTGGAGTCTAATTCGGGAGCAGAAAGTAATGAAATAGTGGTACCTTTGAATGCTCTTGGCAATCTTTTGATAGAAGAAGGAAAAGCTGAAGATGCTGAAAATGCTTTTATGAGGTTTTCTATATATTTTCTTAAATGCTTTTATTTATAAATATATTTTAGTTTTAATTCTTTTTTTCGCTTTGTTAAGCTTAGAATTGTAGGCATATATACCAAGTTATACGGAAAAGATGATCAAAGAGTTGGAATGGCGATGTGCTCTGTAGCTAATGCAAAGTGCGCAAAAGGTAAGTATATGTTTCTTTTTGTATTTTTTTACACATACATGCATCCTCCTTCTTGTTGGCATTCTAGCATCCACTATGTGAATCTCTTCAATTCTCTCAATCTTTCTGCTTAGAGGTGGTAAGATGGGTGGGTTGGGTTGATATGGGTAAAGTGAATGGTGGAATAACTATTTTTTGGGGGTTTGTGGAGGGAGGATGGGCACAATAGATATTTTTTACATTCAGATTAACTGTTTTATCAGCAAAGGGTGGGGATAGAAAATTTGGCAGGGCGGGGGGCTGACAAACCTTGTAGATCCGCCCATTGGTGAAGTTTTAGTACGGGTCAAAACAGGTTAACCTGAATTGACCCTAATACCATTATGGAAACAGTATTAGAAGAATAATAATCTAATATATGAATGAAATTATATAAGAGGTTTTATGCATAAAAATATACTTTAGGCAAATTTAAACCTATTCAAATCATTTGGTTGAGATAAAACACAACTCAAATTGACCCATCTATAAGTAATTGGCTAAAAATCCCCCCTCTAATGCTGAAAACAGGATCCTTTTGATGTGTAGAACGATCTGATATTGCTCGTTGAGGAAGAGTGTTTTTTTGTTCCATAGACAAAAAGTTGGTTCCTGGATTTCTTGATTTATTCGAAACAAATTAATATTTTTGAAATTTTATTTGTGATTTTAATAACAGGAGACGCAGATTCAGCTATCGAATTATACAAAACTGCCCTTCAGGTGCTGGAACGTTCAAAAAGTATGACTTTAGATGACAGCATATTGGAGAAGACTCGGATAGACTTGGCAGAGTTGCTTCATGCTGTAGGAAGGTATGAACTATCTACATTTTTCTCACTTATGGTCAATTTTCAGGTTGTGCTTTGTTGATCAGGGGTCAAACAGGTCAAATGTAGAAGAATAGATAACAATGAAATCATGAAACTGGTCAAATGGTTGAAAGGATAGTTGAACGGGTCAAATTGTATTTAAATGATTACAATGTTCTCTTTCATTTTGTTTAAAAAAATTATCTTCTTATTATTATATAGTTTTTGTAGTCTTTTATAATAGAGTTAATTTCAATTTTGCTCTCTAAGGTTTGACAAAAATAACTATTGTAGTCCAAAAGATTAAAAACATCAATTTACATCCAAAAGTTTCATAAATTGTTTCAATTTTAATCCACAAGTTTTATTATTTTAGATTTAAAACAATGATGAAATTGTTGGATTAAAATTGAAACAACTTATAAAACTTTTGGAGGTTAATTGATATTTTCTAATCTATTGAAGGAACATAGTTATTTTTGTCAAACCTCAAGGAGCAAAACTGAATTTAACTCTTTATAATCTTTACAAAACACAAAGAAGTCACCAAATGTGTATGCATATCTTGTATTAAGGAAGTCATAATTTTTTAATCATATTTAATACATTAATCATCCACAAATACAAAATTGGACAAAAGAGTGTTCATGGGCATACCAACCAGACGGGTGCGATTTTGACGAGCACATAAAAATTGTTGTGTACTGTCCTGATCCCATTTTGATCTATTATCTGATTTGCACTACCAGCCCATTTTTCACTTATCAGCATCACTTTGCTATTTTCAGAGTAGAAGAAGGCCGTGAACTTTTGGGAGAATGCTTGTCAATAACAAAGAAATACAAAGGAGAAGAAGATCCGAGTTTTGTAACCCACATTACAAATCTGGCAACCTCATATTCACGTTCCAAGAATTATGTAGAAGCTGAGCGGCTTTTAAGATCAAGTATACAAATTATGAGGAAGTCCGTGGGGCCTGATGATCCTTCGATTACCTTTGTGATGTTACAGCTTGCTGTTACTCTTTACAACATGAATCATGATGAAGAAGCTGAGCAACTGGCCCTTGAAGTCTTGCGGGTTCGGGAGAAAGCGTTTGGAGATACCTCTTTGCCAGTTGGTAAGCCTGTCAGCCTTCTACTTTTTTCTTTCTTCTGAGATTTGCAAAAAAAGAAAAAGAGAGTAGATAACCGTAAACATATGAAATAAATGAAAGTTGGCATTTTAAATCTCTTTTATTTAAAAATTACATCATTATTTCAATAATACAGTATTTCTGGTCATATTCTGTTCATTAAATAATTATAAAAGAAAAGGCAAACGGGTTTGATCTACCTGTACTAATGAGCCGTTTTAAGTTTTAACCCAACATGCTCATTTTGCCATTTAGAAACGCAATTCCTCGGATTGTTAGAGCAGTTATTGTAACAATATAGTTTTTCTAATCCCATATATGCGTTAGTTATTTTACAAAAAGAGGTTATAATTGAAAAAGAGGTTACAAAAAGAGGTTACAAAAAGAGGTCTGTACTAATGAACCATTTTAACCCGGCATACTTATTTTGTCACTTGGAAACACGATTCCACAGATGTTACGTGTACCCAAACACACGTGATTATTGTAGCATAGTTTTTCTAATCACCATTTCCTGCATTAATTATTTAACAAAAAAAAAGTTAACACACACAAAAAAGTGTTTGGGTCAAACTTACCAATGAACAGTTTTAACCCACGTTTTAACCCAACGTGCCCAAACACATGAAGTTTATAATCCTTGAAAACATTATTCCATAGATGTTATTTGTTCCGATGACGGTTTGACATTTATGCAATATAGGGGAAGCACTGGACTGTTTAATATGCATCCAGAAAAGAATGGGAAGAGATGATGACAAAATATTGGATATGCTGAAGAGGAATCTAATCATACAAGAGAAAGCATTTGGTGATGAAAGTGAACAAGTGGTTGAAACTCTCAAGAAGATAGTTTTTTTCATGGACAAACTTGGGATTAAAGATCAAAAGCTCCCTTTTCAACGGAGACTGTCTTTACTTAGAAGTAAATTCAAACAACAAATTCAGTATTAATGAATTTTTGGTAGTATTTATATATGTATGTTTGGTTTGAGATACCCGTAAATTTATGTATTTTATATATCCGGCAAGCAGTTGAAAGTTACAAATCCAAACCCATTTTAAATTCTCCGTACAAACCAATTGTCACGTGTTAATGGATATATATTGAGAACATTGAGTGGGGGGTTCGTTGGTAATTGATTGTCTCCATTTAAGTGTATAGGGTTTGATGGTATTTAAATGGTCAATTTAATAGCAATGATTTGATTCCCATGATATATCCATTGGAGCATTCTTTTGACAACTAGACTCGCTGGGAACACAGCTACATAACAAATAAATAGTACCTGTTACAAAGTAAACAGGCTTCATGATTCTTTTTACTTTTTAAAAATCTTCATTTTTTTATTCACAGTAGATTTTGTATCTTATTAAGATTATATAAATTCGACTAAAAACTGACTAATATTTTATTTAAAATTATTTATAATACCATCCGACTCTTAAAACCAATGTTTTTAGAACCGGATTGGACGTCGAATCGGACGCCTTACTGGTTTGATGATCGGATTGGTTGGACCGGATTTAACTATATTTATATATGTAATTAAATATAAATAATTTATATATGTATTTTATAGTTATATATAAAATTTAATTATATTTGTATATCCAACGTACTAATTTATGGTTTAACATCTTGTTTTTACCCATTAAAATAATAAAAATACAAAAAACCAGTCCAAACTGGTCCGGTTTTGTCGGACTACCGGTTCGGGAAGAACCGGCCACCGGACCGATCCCGGTCGAACCGGTCGGACCGGCCGGTCCGATCCGGTCTCCAAAACATTGCTTAAAACCGATATTATCATTATAAAAAATGGATAAGGCTGGTTTGATGTTAAAAAAGCATGCTTAATTTGAAATACCAAATGCGTACTGATTCCGGAGTCCAAAATTAATCGTCACATGTCACATACTTTTGACTTTAAAATAAAAAGAAATAAAAAAAAGGAGACATGATGGACCACGACCAACAACCTCACAGTTTTGGCACCGATGACTCTGACCAAACACGAATGCTATAGGCCATCGCCGACCAATTCTTCTTTTTGTTTTTTATTCCATTTTCATTTCATTAATTTCAACAACACACCTCAATTCACACCTTCCTCCTATATCTTCTATTCATAATTCATAATTCATAATTCAATTCATCATATATCTCCTCTCTCTCTCTCTCTCTCTCTCTCTCTCTCTCTCTCTCTCACACACACACACACACACACGCACGCCAACCACAACACCAATTCTGAGAATTGCGCCACAGAACGATGCCGTTTTGCAACGTCGGAGAATACCAGACCGGAGACGATGCAGTCAGCAACAAGGGTATAAAGATATTCTACAGAACCTACGGCGCCGGCCCAATCAAAGTTTTCATGATCATAGGTATGTCCGATCGACCTTCTTCCTTAAATTTGACGAATTTGATTGAATCATTGAAGTGGGTTTTGGTTCAGGATTGGCGGCGACCCATGATTCGTGGAACCCACAAATCGAGGGCCTCATCGGGACGGTGACACCGAACGACGCCGATGATCGGATTTCCGACGAAGGTGGACGCAATGAGAAAGGTATAGAGGTGTGTGCGATTGATAATCGGGGAGTAGGTCGTAGCTCTATACCGACAAACAGATCACAATATACGTAAGGATCGAATTTCTTCAATCAAGTTCAGTTTTTTATGTTTTGGGTCGTTCTTTTAGGGTTATTTTTTGATTATTGTATTGTGGGTTTTGGGTTAGTGTAGGGTTAGTTTTGTTTGTTTATACTTTCTTCCTGCAGTTTAGGAAGGAGGGCTGGAATAATGATAATGATTATGTTAATAATAATAATAATAATGGAAAGTAATGTGAACTATTTGTTGGGTGCAGAACAAAAATCATGGCTAAAGATGCCATTGCAGTGATGGACCATTTGGATTGGAAGAAGGCTCATGTGTTTGGCCACTCAATGGGTTAGTTACAAACTATGCTTATGGGTTAAGTTGCAAAACCAATTTCAAGTATAGGATCATGAGAACTGCTTAAACACTTGTACGTGATGCTTAAAAGATGTAGTGAGAGAGAGAGAAAGAGAGGCGGTTAACCGCCTTATGACTTACTATTAAAGCAATTGGTACAAGTGTTTATGTTGGTTGTCGTCATTATATACTTTGAAATTGGTTTTGGATAAATTGGCCTCTCTATATATAGGATTAGGGTTAAAGGGGTAGGAAGGAATGAGAGAGAGAGAGCATGTGTCCCATTTTTTTGCTCCTCATCCCTCCTTGAATTTCAACTTTCTCTTCCTGTCGCGTGCCGCTCTGTACTTCCTTTCTACCCCTTTTGGCCTAAGAAAGTTTTTAGTATAACGGTATAACATCACCTCATATATATGTATATACACATATATAGTTACATACGTACATATATGTCTCTGTGTTTGTAAAAGATATTTTACTATGTTGTTTTATATATGTTACACAGGTGGTATGATAGCTTCCAAACTGGCTGCCCTTTTCCCGGATAGAGTTGCGTCTTTGGCTTTACTTAATGTAACAGGTGGAGGCTACGAATGTCTTCCTAAGGTACAAAGATATCCTTAAGAGACCCTCTATTTTAGTGGCATGTTGTTTATCAAATGTTGTTCTAATTCAAAGTAATTTAGCTGCAAATCTTTTGTTTACTTACTTGCTTTTTGTATGTCATTTGCCTTTCTGCAGCTTGATCGTCAAACCTTGTCCATTGCAGTACGTTTTCTGAGGGCCAAAACTCCAGAGCAAAGAGCATCTGTTGACCTAGACACTCACTACACCAAGGTTGACTATGCTCTTTATGTTGCATTTGACCTTTGTATATAAACTACACAAAGGAAATTTACAAGCGGATACTTACAATTGTTTTGTGTGTTGCACATGCGTCCTACAGTCGCAGATATCATCTAAACAGGATCCAATAAATGAAAATAGTACATGACCTAAAATTAAGGGATAGTTTTATGTACCCCCTCAAATCTTGGTATAAGATTATCTTATTTACCCAAGAAGCTCATAATATCAAATAAAATATACCCATTTACAAATTCCTGGTATTTATAACTTTCCACTAATACTTGCAATAGGAATTGAGAGTTTGGATTCTAAGAAGAAAGAGAAGGGTATAATGGTGAAATCATAAGTTGTCTATAATGAAATGGATGGATATGAAATTTTAAGTATTTTGAATGGATATATTTTGTATCAATATTTTTGGTTAGGTAAGCATGATATTATGCAAGTTTTCATAGGTATATATGAAACCTGTCTCTAGAATAAAAGGCCCTAAAACAACACTTTTCTTTATGGGGTTTTCCAAAATTCTTATTAGATTGCAGAGATGATATTTGGATTTTGTCTTTTAGCCCTAAATTTGCTGGTGCTCTTTGTACTGTAGTCCTACATAGTTCATATGCTAAACCACCTCATGGAGCGACCTCGCTTATTTAAAGTTTTTCTTTTGGCTGTTTGTGTTATGAACTTACTTATATGCTAACAAATAGTATTTTCTACTCTGCAGGAATATCTTGAAGAATATGTTGGAGTTGAAAAAAGAAGAGCAGTACTGTATCAAGTAAGAACTAATTCCTAATCTATGTATAAATTTTGGATTTTAAAACATGGATGTACAAAATTTTAATGTGTTTTTCCTGTATTCTACCATGTTTATATTGAAGAAAACGAGAATATTAGGGTTTCCAAAACACTAATTACAAACTTTTTTCAGGAATATGTTAAAGCGATTTCATCAAGTGGGATGCAATCAAATCATGGATTCGATGGTCAGATTAATGCTTGCTGGACACACAAGCTTTCTAGAACAGATATAGAAATGATCCGCAATCAAGGTTTTCTAATATCAGTCATTCATGGCAGGTATAGAAATTTCACATGTCCTTTTTCACATTAACTACACGTCAGTTTAGAAACTAATTGCACATTAATGTCTAGATATGATGTTATTGCTCAAGTATCTCATGCAAGGAGGCTTGCAAAGACATTATATCCACTTGCAAAGATGGTGGAACTTCATGGAGGTCATCTTGTGAGTCATGAGAGGACCAAAGAGGTATATATGGTGTTCTATTTGCTATTTGAAAGCTCTTAAGGTTTTGTCTGGGCCTAAATAATTTCAAAAATCGTTAAGTAATACATGTCATGATATATCCTGTGTACCAGGTAAACTAGTAACCATATTTCTTAAATTAAATTGAACCCCTCCATTATCTATTTAGTTATCAAGGAGTCATTTTAAGGCATCTTTCATACGGGTGTAACAGAATAAATAGCTTAAAAGGGGTTCAAAAGCCTGCCCAACATGCTTTTTCTATGCACAAACTATTCATGGAATAATGTAATATTTGTAATCATATCTGACGGTATTCATTCATAAAAGTGCTTAACTTTTGGACAAGAAGTGTTTTGAAACTGACCTGGCACTTTTAGACAGTAGCAATATTACCCGATTTGACCTGTTAGCCAACTTGCTTGTCTTGCCACCTCTACTTGTATAATAAGAAAATCTTAAAAGAAAAAAAAAACCACCAACAACAGCAAAAACAAAAGGAAACAGACCCATGAAGCTTACAGATTTTGGAATGCTTAAGCAAATTCGCATAGCCAATATGAAGCCGGTGTTATTTTACTAATACTTGTGAAAACATTGCAAATTCAGGTCAATGAAGCTTTGCTTGAACTGATAAAGGCAGCAGAAAGCCAGACAAGCCCCCATGACTGGACGAATTTGTCAGAGAAGAGCACTGGTAAGATTGGTCAAGTCAAACTAAAACCAATACTCAATTAGGCTAAAAATTTCGATAATAATAAACCTCTATGCCTTGTTTATCCTCAGGTTTCTGGTCAAAGAGCTGGATTTCTTCTAGCGGATACAAGTCAGAAGCAGGTGGCAGCAAAGAATCTATCATGATGGACATTTCTGAAACAGTTAGGCGCGTCTGGCTATACCTATTTAGCATTTTCGTATTTTCCTTTGAATACATACGAAGAGTTCCAAGACGTATAAGGCCAGTCAGGGTGGGCACCAGCTTCACATGATGATGGTATTATACTAATAGAGGTCGGCATGTCTTATGGTAAGCCATCTATTCTTAAGCCAAGTCTATTTATCTCAAGAATCTTGGGTGGAGGCCTAATCTAACCACCAGAAACCAAATTTACAGGTAATCCCATATGACAGTTGATGCAAGTAACCTCGTATCATCAAATTGCAGAAGACATAACATAGCAACACAAACAGATACAGAAGTTGATGGCAGGAGATTGAGTGACAACGGAGTAAACCAAAAACATATTCATTTATTTCTCATACAACAAGCGTGCGAGGATACAGCATGATCTAATCAGAGTGAATCCAGTGGAGCTGGATTCTATAACTTTTTTAATTTATTTATTTCTGATTATATTCAATGCTGTAAATCTCTCTGTGCTTTCTAAATTAATAACACTGAAACATAATTATCAATCTCAAACCCCAAGAAATCAAGAGATTTGTATAGAATCCATAGAAACAAACAGTATGTTGTGGATGTATCAACTATTTTATACCTTCAATTTCAAGCTGTATGGCACGGTCTCAAAATGAATTCTTACAATTTTCACTTCTATGACTTTTTTCTTTGAATGGTAAATGTGTGATCCTGTTTCGAAAGATATGTGTTGTCGTAATCAAGCCCACCTATCTGTTTCCCAACTAGGATTGCACCTCTAACCGCCTTAGGAGGAAACTCATTGCCAAAAAAACCTTTTTGCTCAACTCTAAGCATTTTGCTTAGATTACGACTTAAACTTATAACCTTCCTATATTTATATTTTATAGTACCTCGTTTTAACAGGTTGAGTTAATGATCATTGGCTTCACCTCTAAGTACGATGATTCTACCATCAATACCAGTTTACCTCAAGGATACGAATAAATCAACATAAATTTACGTTAGCAAATGATTTCTAGCTGTGTGTTGCAAGTGTAAACATACATCATGTACACCTTCAAGTTCAGTCTGGCGATCTAGCGTAGAACTAAATGACTTGATTCCATAATCAAGCAACTGCAATACAAAATGATCATTCAATCACTATTTCTGCATCGACCTTAATGTAACTCACGATAACCTAAACTTTCATGCTGCGATTTGAAATTAACGAATAACGAAACTCTTCGTTCAAAATTTCTCTGTGTTTAATCGATCAAAAGTTCGCCATAGCCATACGATTGCAGTTAAATGTCATCAAAATCGCTAAATAATCAACAAACACACAGAGAGAGAGAGAGAGAGAGAGAGAGAGAGAGAGAGATTACCTGATTGAGGAAGAAAGGTGGTTGGTGATTTAGCTGATGATGAATTATTATTAAACTAAAACTGTCAATTGAAGGAGTAATATACCCTTCGTAAATGGAATATTCTACGTTCTATATATGGCAATCCATCATGTGTATTATTAAAATTTTATAACTGGTACGAAAACATCTGAATCAACCTTTTAATAGTTTAAATTATTCAGTATTTAATTGTTTAGGTTGTTTGTTTCGCGAGCAAATGTCTGGATGGTTTAACATTTATTCGGATTGTTTGTGTTCATGAGCAAATGTCTGAATGTTTCAAATATTTGCCTTTAAATAGTTAAGTTAAGACATATTATCTGAATTGGTTAGACATTTGTCATTAAATAGTTAAATGATATGCTACCTTTTAATGGTTCAGATGTTTTATTTGTTTAACACTTAATCATTCAGAAATTATTAAACAACCTTATATATACCATTGAAGGCATGGCTGCAACATTTTCCTTATTTTTCTTTTGAATTGTGTATTTGTAATTTGGTATTTGTTATTTGAGACTTATGTAACTTGATATTATTGTTAACTTGTTATCATAACTTGTATAGGAATCATACAGAATCATTTGATGTGTGTGGATTATAAAATTTATACCGTTTGTAATCAATATTTCTATTACTCTTTTTAATTATAAAGAACCAGGTCATTATCACTTAAGTATTAGAAATTAAAAATAAAAAAGGCATGTCAGCAAGGTGACCTAATAACCTTCTAATTATGCAACATTAGAACAATAAATGAAAATTGAGTAATTTTAAAAATAAAAAAAGAATTTAAATGAATTTAATAGATTATTCCTTGAAGTTTTTCCTTAGAGTAAATTAAGAATTTTGTCATTTAATTATACTTAAAATTATGGATTTTATCTTTTAATTTTGATAAGTACACAAAGCATCATCTATTTGAAAACTTATCACAATTTCAATGGGCGTATGTTTATCCTTTAAGGGAGATTTTTTATAAAACCTAAAATTATGATTTGTTTTTTAAATAATGAGTTTTATCAATGTAAATAAAAACCAAACCACTTAATATTAAAATGAAGCGGAACCAAACAATTACTAAAGGTTTTGTTTGGTTAGGTTTTACGATTAAGATCATTGAACCTTTTACTATAAAATCACTTAAATACTTCATGTTTTAATCAAAGCTTAAATATACATTAGCTTATTAAAATAATTATAACCTAATATAATAAGTCACATCTCAAAATCATACGGTCTATAATAAAGTTCTAATGTAAACCATAAGATAAACTGTTTCACATAGTTAAAATATCTTATACGAAAAAGGTAATAAAAAGCGATAGTGAAACAAAACCGATTACCAGTTAAATTTTATAACATAAAGAAATATATTTTGAACTCTGTAATTTGTTCTCGTATGATTAGAAAGATATACAACTAATTTTTTTAAAAAAAAATTAAAATCTATAAATAAATGTATTTTAAAAAAGATTAAATATAATTAAGTAATAATTTTTGAGATAAGTTTATAAAAAATGATTAAAAAGATATATAAAATAAAATAAAAATAAAATGCTAAAAAATAAAAGATTAATGAAAATTGCAAAAATCACCCTTTAATGGGTAAGAGCAAAATGATCCATTTACACAAAACAAATAGAAACATTTAACTTTTGTTAGTGAACATTTAACTTTTGTTAGTATAAAAAACATAAAGCATGATAAGTTTCAAATAAAGGAGGCTTAGTGTACTTATAAAAGTTTAAGGACAAGATCCATAATTTTAGGTATATGTAGAGATTAATGAAGAGGCTGATGCAACCTAAACATCCAATGTCTATTTTGCATGCTGCACAAGTGCATTGAAGAAGAATGCTTAGAAAGTTTTACACATGCAACAGAAAATACTCTAAGTGTAAAATCTTCCGAAGCCAAGACCAATATCTTCCGAAGCCATATATGAAGTCTTCCGAAGCCTCAGAGACAAAGTCTTCCGAAGCTTCAACTCATGAAGACAGATTTCTTCCGAAGACTTTTAATACATGCTTTATCTGATGTACTTTTCCAGAAAGCTGGACACCTTTCCGCTGCACCTCTCTAAGATCACCAACTTACATGAGTTGGTGAAAAGGTCCATGCTTTTGGTAACTGTACATTGAGGTCTTGAGTCTGTAACTTTCTACTTTATGTACTTTATCCTTTTTGTAATAAATAAGGATGTGAGCTATCGCATATCATAGTCACAAGTCAAAAGGCAATCTGTCTTTTGACTCTACAATTGATTTTGTTTGTATCTAGTCAATTGTATCCAGTTGGCTTTCAAAGTATAGCCGGCTGTAGGATGTAGTATAAGTATCTCATGTTCTTGTATCTTTCTTTTATGCTTCGTAACACTTGTAATAGAACATAGAGAAAGCAATATACTATATTCTTGAAAACCATATACTTGTGTTCTTTGTGTTCTGTCTCTTACATTACTTGTGTTCTTATTGTCTTACCTTGGTTAATCCAGTTTACTGTTTGATTAAGTTTTAGTTAATCTCCTCTTTGTCTTGTTGTGTTGTAACTGACTCCCTTCAACGATCCTGCAGTATACTTAAATGATAAAATTTGTAATTTACTCTTATATTTATATACACAAGGGCACTTTGGTCAAATCAAACAAATATTAATAGAATGGGTAACTTTTTAAAGTAGTAATCAAATTTCAAAATTGTTCAATTAAGTCATTTATAATTTTTTACCCTAATCAGGTCGTTCATAAACTTTTTGTTTCAATCAGGTCTCTAAATTTCAAGATTGTTACAATTAGGTAATTCATAAATTACAAAATATATTTAAAAATTAAATTATTTAAATAATTAATAATATTTATAACAAACCGAGTTATTTATAAAAATTTATGAGTTATATAAAAAATGAAAAAAAATATAAGTGACCTAATCGAAACACTAGTTAAACTTTAGTGACCTGATTGAAACCAATAAAAATATTAATGAACTGATTGCCGCAAATAAAAGTATAAGTGATCTAATTGGAACACTCTTAAAACTACTTTCTATTCTATAAAGCTTTCCATAATAGAAAAATATACGGGTAGGGTTATTGTAAAAATGGAAGAAAAACTAAAAAGGATGAGAATGATTGTCATACATTAGATCTTAGATCCAAATGCTAAGAAAATAACATGACATAATGGTAAATAATAAAAAACTTTAAATGACATACCAATAGCATTTTAGCCTCAACTACATTTTCAAGTTTCACATTTTCTTAAACGCTGTAACTTTTACATACAACATAATTTTATTAAAAAATACACCATAAAAATAAGTGTTTTTTAATCTTTAAAACACCTATAATTTTGATACATAAAAATGGAGTTTTTATCATGTTATTAAGCTTATTGTTTAATATGCGTAAGTTGATTGTGTAATATCATGTCACTGTGTAGTATGTATCAGATCATTGTGACTAATGTTGACAATTTTGTTATGCATTATGTTTTTTAAAAGTGATGATTTTCAGATAACATAATACTAAAAATGTAATTTTTTATGTTTTCTAGTTTATTGTGTAATCATCATCAAGAAACTAACTGTGTCTGTTGCTAACCATCGAGTCTAGTGCTAGACATCGACTGATCATGTTACCCATTGTGTTTAATGTTAACCGTTGTCTTTTTTAATATGGTGATTTACTAATAACACAAAATTTAATTTTTTTTATATTTTAGAATACTTTGTATTTAAACCTTTACCAAAATATACATCATTAGATGTTTATAACAAATGGGAAAAAATGTTGAAATGGATCACATGACGTAGATAGCATGCAACTCAAATCAACATTAAGTGAGGTTGATGGAAGATAATGAACCTTGACTATTATTTAGTGTTCATTGTTTGAGTTAATTTCTGTTTTGCTTCTTATGCTTTGAACATTTTAATAGTTTTACCCTAATAGTTTAAAAATAGCCAAAACCCTCCCTGAATTCATTATAATTTCTCCAAATTGCTCTCCGCCCCTAACTGTATTTAATTCTAATGTTCAAAGGGACCCACGTCCCTCTCACATTATGGGCAGTTATGTATTTTACTTCTAACCTTCCTCTTAAAACGACATTCACAACTACAAAAGCCCTAAAATTCCCAATTGTCCGTTCACCACTTCATCCCAAATCGTACATCAATCGTCTACCGTTTACATCATCGACTTCTTCCTCCAACAACTGTAGATTCACCGGTGTGTCAATTTAAGTGACGATCCATTCGTTTTCTGATCGGAGCTTTGAATTAACCATATTATCGGATCTGATTCGTGATTTGATTAGGGGAATAGTGAATTCATCTCTATCACATCTCGATTTTTCAAACTTCTTCCACTAGTTTCATTATAGAATTTTCTCCAAAATTGGAACAACGATGAGCACCGAAAACCTACTGAGGGTGAAATTCAACAACAACCCTTATTGAATCTTCACAATCTCATTGATTTTAGTTTCATCAAGCTTCTCACCAAAGCATATTGTTGGATCAAATAATACTGGTGAAACCAAAATAACACTTAGAATAATTTTTGGGGCAACTGACAAAGACTTCCAAAGGCAAAGCTGCACTTCCGAAAGTTAGAAGAACTTCCGAAGAAGAAACTCCGTATTCCGAAGACAAAATGAATCCATCTTCTAAAGACAAACACTTGGAAGAATTCAAGACAAAGACTTCCAAAGTATAAAGACTTGAAGATCAGCAGAAGTCTCGGAAGAAGTAGACTCTTTCGAAGTATAAGTGGCTTAGGAAGAACTTGTTCTTCCGAATCCAGCTAACCTTCGGAAGAACCCACTATAAACTAGTGGATATTAGTATGGTCCTTCTGACAAGTTGTTGCAACCTCTGATATGCTACGTGTGTTTTCTCATGCCCATATAGTTGACCATACTTTATTTACTGTTCATTCTTTATCAGTTAGTACAGTTACCAACTTTAGTTGGTGACAAAAAGGTAAGTCATGGACCTATTATGACTACCTTATCTAGGATAGTATTTTATCTTAGATACCTTATTACTAACAATGTAGTATTTGTTTAATAGTAATTTCCAGCTGGTAATATAAGTATAACCTACTATAGATAGTAGTATATATAGTTCTTATTGTAAACTCATTGATTATGCTTGTAAGAGTCTTGTAAAACTTTCAGTTGTGAAGTAACATATACAAGTATCTTGAAAACCATTTCTTGTGTCTTGTTTACTTAGTATATTATTATAAACTCTTAAAGGATTCTGCTTCATCATTCGAGTGTGACTTAGCGAGTTTAAGAGAGAATACTTGTGTTGAGTGACTATAACTTGATCCTGCACCTTGTATCAGAGCTTCTTAGGTTCTTGATTGTGAGATTTTACCATCCTAAATCACCTTGTTTAATCACTTATACACTCACTTCACTCAAAATGGCCCTCAACCATAAATCATCTAAATCTGAAGTGGGAACGATGACTAAAGCTCCTATCATCACCCTTGAAAACTTCAAATCTTGGTGCAAGCGTATTAAAGGCTTTATCAGATATCAAGATAGCAAAATGTGGAGATCTATCACCTATGGTCCTTAAAAGTCAAAGGTGGCAGCACCGACTTGTAATGGTGCCATGATAGAGAAAGCTGTTGAAGACTACTCAGATGAAAACTTCAAGAGAATGGACATCGATAACAAAGCCATGATTGTATTGCTTACAACCATACCCATAATGGTAGGCTTTGAGCACTATTAATTAGCCAAAGAACTTTTTGATGCTTTGACATTGATGTATTCTGGTTCTACCGAGTCCAAAGAGTCCAAGAGAGATACACTAAAGCAACAGTTCGAGAACTTCACTTATGTTGCTGGAGAGAACCTCAGCCAGCAATACTTTAGGTATATGGGCCTTATCTCATCACTTTAGTCTGTGGGAGTGACTCTTGAGAAGAGAGATCTGGTAAGAAAATTCATGAGTGCACTTCCTCAAGAGTGGACTTTCTATTGTGTCTCTATCAAGAGGACAGAGAACCAGAACACACTCATAATGACTTAACTTTACGACATCCTTGATGGATAACATGTAGAGATGGAGACTCAGAGAGGTCACCAGATGAGCAGAATCTCTAGCCTTCCTGCTAGCAATGCCCTACTTGTTGCTAAAGGCTCAAGAACTCCCAAGCCCCAGCAGTACCTGACTTATTCTCAGCATCCATGTTGTTTTTTTGGGCCATACATCACCTTTCCTGATACACCAAGGTCTCAACAGGCTCAATCAAGTCCCTTCTAGGACAATTGTGCCTTTGTTTCAGAAAATGGACATTCTAGTGATTTTTAGTTTTGCTTTGTTGATCTAGAATGCTTTAGTCCAGATGATATTAAATACATGGATATTATTCAACAAATGGCTCTGTTGACTTATAGAGCAAAGACGTTCGCAGTTCCCTTAGAACCCTACCACTAGCAAATTCAGGTTTGACAAAACCAAGGCCAAGTGTTACAATTGCAATCAACTTGGTTATTTTGCACAAAATGAAAAGCTCCTAAATCAAATCCAGGAGCCACTCAAGCCACCACACATCCTATCACACCTAAAGCTGCTACAAAGTCATCTGAACAACAAACTGTAGTTGTTGCTCACGAAGTTGACTGGAGCTTCATGGTACAAGATGTGACCCCTACTCAAGCACTCATGGCTAGAACTAATAAAAACAAGGTATATGAACACCATTGTACTCCAGCTTGTATTGCCAAAGTCAAATTGTATCAGGACTATAACATGGAAATAAAATATGATATTAACTCCTTAAACATTCAAAAATCTTATTTCAAATGGGCAGAATCTGACTATAAAATGAAAATTGAAGAGTTAGAGAAAACTATTTTCTATTTAAAACATGAACACTCCAACTATAGGGCTCAAATCAAAGATTTAATTTCCAAGTTAACTGAGGCTCAGGCCCAGCTAGTAATAGCTAAGGATAAAGAAAGGAAGTATGCTATTAAAGAGCATAACTTCAAAATCATTCTTGCATCATCCTCCCACTCAAAGGTCTATTATCAAAACAAAGGTAGGTTGAGAACCGATAAAATTGCTCCACCACATTATTATGAGTTTATAAGACAACCAAGATGTGGTACTAAAGAGCAAGAGGTTCCATTTGCTAACCTACTTCCTTATGAGAAGAAGAATGATGCAACTATGGAGACCTTTATAAGGAAGGACCAGGTAGAAAAACCCATCCCCACTAGTGATGATCAACCTCTGACCACTAAAGCAAGAAGAAACAAAGCTAAGGCAGCCAAAAAAACTACTAAACAAGTGGCTGAGTCCAAGCTAAAGATAGACCCAAAACAAAAGGGTGTGTTTATTTTAGTTGGATTCCAAGTGGTTGGAAGTTCTGATCCAAGAAAAGAGTGTAGTATCAGCACTCCTATCCAACTAAAGGATCAGAAGTTGAAAGAGAAGACTGTTGTTGATGTAAAGAAGTGCAAGAAACAACAGTCCTCACACCCCATGAAGAGTAACATTGAGTGGAATGGAAGAAAGCAATGCTGCTCAAGCTTCATCACGCTCATCTACACTGATTAACCAAAGGACGGAATGGAAGATCAGATAAGATGCTGCAGCCCAAACCTCTTCTTCACAAACCATAATTAAACCCCTATGCATACATTTTGGTTCAATTATGTCATCCACATTGGAAGAGCCCAAGACCAACAAGGCTTGGGTTTCCATTAGTAACTAACTTTTTCACCTAATGTGCAAGGATGTCCACATGACAAAAATAGCAATGTATGGATTGTGGATAGTGGATGCTCCATGCACATGACATGGAACATATCTTTTCTTCAACAATTTCGACATTTTGACGGAGGTCCTATTCAATTTGGAGGTGAAACCGAAGGATACATTTCTTGTAGAGGTAGTGTATCCATTGGTAACTTAAAGGTCGACAAAGTAAACTTTGTCAAATAGCTTGAATATAATCTTGTAAGTGTTTCTCAATTCTATGATCAAAAGCACCAAATGCTTTTCACAGAACATGAGTGCATTATCCTTAAACTCGGGATGACAATTCCTTAGGAATTGGTGCTTCTTAGATCTCCTAGGAAAGGGGATATGTACAAGCTTGATATGAACAATGCTTCCCCTTTGGGTGAAGTAACATGCTTTCTTTCCAAAGCTAATATGAGTCAACTCTATGGTATAAAAGAATATGTCATTTTAATTATAAAACCATGAATAATTTGGTTAAAAATACATGGTGTGCTTAAAAAGGATTTTTTTTGCAAAGATGATTGTTTTGCATGTTTGAAAGGAAAGCAACACAGACTATCTCATAAATCCAAAGAAGTTAACTCTATCACCACTTCATTATACTTATTGCACATGGATCTATTTGGTCCCACAAGTATAATAAGCATTGGAAGGAAATCATAATACCTTGTGATTGTTGATGATTTCACTAGATTTACATGGGTATTATTTTTAAAAACTAAAGATGAAACTGCTGAAACTTAAATCTTTTATTCTTAAAATAAAAAATCAAATTGATCACAAGGTTAAAATAACTAAAAGTGATCAAGTGGTTGAGTTTAAGAATCAAGTTCTTGTCTTATTCTATAACTCAAAAGGGATTGCCAAACGATATAGTGCTCCTAGAACTACTCAATAAAATTGTGTTTCTAAGAGAAGAAATATGACACTTATTGAGGCCGCTTAAATTATGTTAGCTGATTCAAAGCTCGGTCTAACATTCGGGGTAGAGGCAGTCAACACTGCATGCTATGTACAGAACAGAGTTCTTATAGTCAAGCCCCATGGAACAAAAGGTCACTGTTCATTGGCTTTCTTACGTCCTTTGGTAGTAGGTGTACCATACTTAACACAAAGGATAATTTGGCAAAATTTGCTGAAAAATCGTCATTCTTATAGATATAAAGTAGAGATAAAGGCGCTTTGATATCTTCTTAACCCGAAATGGCTGGGGAGAGCAAAGGTTCCTTTTTTTGAGGGTACTTTCAGGAACAGATCCAGTGGAGACACAGTGGGGCCTGTAGCTCAGTGGATTAGAGCACGTGGCTACGAACCACGGTGTCAGGGGTTCGAATCCCTCCTCGCCCACAACCGGCCCAAAACGGAAGGGCCTTTCGATGCTACCTTTGTTGGATATTCCTCCAACTCTATTGTTTATCGATCCTACAACATCAAAAATCAACAATTGGAGGAATCATATAACATAGTTGTAAATGAGCACACTCCTTGTGTCAAGGGGAATGGTCCTAACAATATCTTTGATTTAGAATTGTTTCCAAACTATTCTAAAACCTTTTATGAGAATGTTTTAGCTGAAACATGAACTCAAAATGACTCAGATGATGATCAATTATTTGAGTTACCTAGACCTCTTCCAAGTTTTGCAAGAATTGCTAAAAATCAAGCTCCCACAAATAAAAAACCTGAAAGCATAACTATCTCAGGAACCTGTGGAGCTTTAACTAGTTGTCAATAAAGTGAGCCTCAAAACTTATCAAGTGACAACTCAAACACTGCAAAACACCAAGTTGATGAATGTAGCAATCAAGAGGAATAAGCAACTATTAATGTTGCTTCATAACAAAATGCTACTGATGTTGTCTCTCATTTATTCAATCAGTCCTTATTGAATGAATATGAGACATTAGCTGGTCCAAGTGTTCAAAATCTAGAGCAGAACTTTTCCAACTTAGATCTTTCCATGCAATTGGATGTGATCCCTAGGCTCAGGATTCATAACACTCACCCAGATGAAAACATCATTGGAGATGTTTCTAAAGATGTGAGAACAAGAGGATAAATTCACAATAGGAATGTCTACTTGTACTCATGCTTCCTTTCTCAGATGAAACCAAAGAAGGTAGAGGAAGCCTTGAAGGATAGTAGTTGGGTTGAATCAATACAAGAAGAGTTGCTTCAATTCAAAAGACAAAAGGTTTGGAACCTATGTCCACTACTATCTGGTCAAGTACCCATTCGCACAAAGTGGGTATTAAGAAACAAAAAGGATGATAGAGGCTTGATTATCAAGAACAAGGCGAGACTGGTAGTTCAAGGATACACACAAGAGAAAGGAATTGATTACAGTGATGTTTTTGCACCTATTGTAAGACTTGAGACAATGAGGATCTTTCTTGCTTATGCAGTATCCAAGAATTATACAATTTACCAGCTTGATGTCAAGTGTGCATTTTTATTTATGGTTATGGACAGAGAAGTCTATGTGTGCCAACCTCTAGGATTTGAAAACCACAACATCCCAACTACGTGTGCAAATTAGATAAAACTCTCTATGGGCTACACCAAGCACCTAGGTTGTGGTATGAGACTTTGTCATAGTTTTTCCTGAAGAATGGTTACACTAGAGGTATCATTGATAAGAAACTATTCATAAGGATGTCCGGAAAAGATGTTTTGCTAGTACAAGTCTACGTTGAAGACATCATATTTGGTTCCTCAAATGGCCAAATGTGTAAAGACTATGAAAGCATTATGAAGAAAAAGTTTGAGATGAGTTCCATAGGAAAAATAGACTTTTTCCTTGGAATTCAAGTAAAGAAGATGAAGTATGGGTTCTTTATCAATTAATCTAAATATGTCAATGACAGTTTAGAAAGATTTGAAATGAAGGGTTATAAGCCAGCAAAGGCACCTATACCAAGAAATTAAAATCTTTGTCCCGACTCTAAGGGGGAGCATATTGATCAATATAAGTATAGGAAAATTATTGGATATCTGATGTATCTCATAGCAAGTAGACCTGATATCATGTTTGCAACCTACATTTATGCTAAACATCAAGCTGCCCTAAAGGTGTCTCACCTAGTTGTTGCCAAGAGAATCCTTAGATACCTTAACGGAGCTCCTAAGCTGGGTCTCTGGTATCCTAGGAATCAAGACTTAAATATCCATGGCAACACTAATAGTGGCTATGGTGGCTGCAATATCAACAAGAAATCAACATTATGTGTCTTAACATCAACTGCTAAAGTTGAATACATTTTTGCTCAGCCGCTGTGGATTCAAAATCAGATGTTGGACTATGGCTTCAATTTCATGGAGACTCCTATCCATATTGACAACAAAAGTTTCATTTCCATTACATAAAATCCGTTCAAGCACTCCAAGACCAAACACATTGACATCAGGTATCATTTTATTAGAGATACTTATGAGAAAAACCTGATCAAACTAGCCAAATTTGACTCAAAAGAACAATATACTGATTTGTTCACCAAAGCATTTGATGAACAAATATTTAAATATCTGATCACAGCTATTGGGATGATAAATATTGACTAGCTTATATCCTATGAAAAACCTTTCTAATATGTGTTTTATCTATGTCATACAATCTAAGCCTAGATACAAAAAACATTTCTTCCATATTTGATAAGTATGAGTTCTTCCAAAGAGAAAATTTCCCTCGGAAGATCTCTTATTTATCTTCTGAAAGAAACTTTTTCTAAGTTAGTAATAATCTTCAGAAAAGTTAAGCCTCGGAAGAACATTTGATGTTACATCAAATCTATTTTCGAAGTGTTAAAACTTCTTCTTTCGGAATACTTTCTTACTCTCGAAAGTATCTTTATCTTACCTTCGGAAGTAAGTTTGGCTTCGGAAGAAATTACTCTTTGAAAACACATACTCTTGGAAGAATGCTTTACTATGTAATGGAAATCTTTGGGCCCCAGTCTATAAAAAGGTAAAGATTTTCTTAATGATGTTAGAATATTTAAAGGACTTATCCTTACCACCCCTATCAAATCATACCCAAACTGTTATTTCACCTTATACATATGCTATTTCACCCCATTTAAATACTTTCAACCTATCTCCTTAATCTTTTTACCCACTTGGAAGTCTTAAGTTTCTTTCGTCAAAAAAACATTAAAGAGGCCCATTTAAGAACAAGAAAATAACATCATGATTTGGATTTGATCTCGATGAAACAGTCCATCAATGAGAAGTTAATTGGATAAGTTTAATGAATTCTTTTTTATATTATATGTTATAAGGAAAGGAAGACAAACTCATATTTAGTGAAAAGTAAAATAAAATCCTTTTCTTATAAGTTAGAAGGAACTTGCTATGAAAAAAGAAAAAAAGTATTGGAATCTACACATTGATTTTTTAGCCGTATGCGTCAAAAGGCGTCTGTACGATTCCGAATGGATATAATTTTAACCTAATCAATCGACTTTAAAAAGAAAGATTATTTTTTTAGGTTAAGAGGTTGATAGCGAGATCTCAAATCAACTTATTGGTCTTATGATATATCTCAGTATCGAGAATGATACCCAAGAATTAGATCATATATAGCTAAAACAAAAAATACTATAAAATACACAGATCAGGGCATTATTTCACCACAACCAGTAAGATGACTATTTGTAATCAAATAATTGGTCTTTTTCATAAAATTGTCTTTGATTAGATTTAAACTAATAACATACCCTTTGTATGATCTCACTAAAGATAGCCACGTACATATAGATAGACCAACATTACAGTTTAGCCATCTGCCAATTCGGGTCTATTTGAAAATAGCTAGAACATAGCATTTTCTGGAGATATA
This sequence comes from Flaveria bidentis, assembly GCA_018326385.1. Classification (NCBI taxonomy): domain Eukaryota; kingdom Viridiplantae; phylum Streptophyta; class Magnoliopsida; order Asterales; family Asteraceae; genus Flaveria; species Flaveria bidentis. The sequence goes on from BJCM01270560.1 coordinate 31,177, forward strand.
AGAACTTTTTGGCGGAAGCCGCTTATACCTTATTTTGCTAAATGGATATCTGTGTTATGATACAAGCGTCAATTTGAAAAAATAATAGATGTGATTTTGTGCTATCGGCACTAAACAATCTTGTTTTTTTGAACATGAAGAAATAAAGATGCCATTGCGATTGCTGGAAATACTAAGCCTACTAAAGGGACCAAAACAGAGGGAAAGTTAAGAGTTGTCATAGAATGGATACCTCGATTTACTATTTGTAGCTGTTATTATTATTTAGATTTTATATTGATTATTTATAATATAAAGATATCTTATTATATATCTTATTAAATATAAGGATATCTAACTTATTATAATTTGATAATTCTAAATACGAATTATCATTACTTAATATCTATAGATATAAGTATCTATCTAAGTGAGTATATAATGAAGTTTCTTCTCTTTCTCCATGAAGGATTACTTTTACTCTCCCAAATTACCTCACTTTCCCTAAACTTTTCAAAATGGCCCTAAATCCACAACACAACCAAGTTACACTCCTTGACTCTTCAAAAGATGCCGACTTCTCTAAAATCATCCATTTTTTTGAATCAATCCACCTACTACATGGCCCTAATCGTAAATCCTACTATTTACTCCAACCATATGGCTAAATTCTAGGCAAATGGTCAAACCGACATTGTAAATGGAGTTAGGGTTATCAAGTCGAAAAATTTGTGGCTAATAGTTAGTCATATCTGAACAGACCATAAGGGAGCACTTGGAGCTTTATGATAAGGACTCTCCTACTTAATTCCCCAAATATGATTTGGAGGACACCAAATAGGATATGGTGGAGATGTAAACAGGTCAACGGTCTACAAATTCAACTTTTCCTACAACTAGAAATTCCTGCTTTACATAGTGTTCCACTATCTATCAAACAAATCAGGGGGTTGGGATCAAATTCCTTATGATTTAGGATGCCTAGTTCATGGGTTGGTAAAGGGCCTCTGTTTCAACTACTCCAACTTTGTGTTGAACAACATCAGAGGAAATATTCAAAGGGAAACATTCTATATGTATCTTAGGTTTATTCAACACATCATTAACTGTGAACTAGACCAAGACAAGCTTGTCTGTGAAGAAACTCTTCTTGTCCCTCATATGAGGTCGGGCATATTCAAGGTTCTGAAGAGGGTGTCCACCAACTTCACCGGAAGACACATTGCACTTCTTCCAAGTATGATTGAGCAATGGCTCCTAGTGACATCCCTGTAAACCCCATAGGTGATGAACCCACACCAGACACGACCACTTCATTTCCAATTCTTCCTACCCATCCCATCAAGTTTACGTATCAGAGACGCTCCAAATAAACCCTTGTTCAATCTACTTTGATTGAACAAGTTCCTCCTGTTCAACACAAAAAGACTAGAGTGGAAAAATAGGCTCCCACTCAACCTGAGGTCTAACAATCATCCACATTTGACCTGAATATGGGTATTGAGTCTCCTCAGTCTCAATCTCATGAGCCCCAAACCCAAACCTTAAGCCCTCAGGGTGAGTCACTATACTCCTTTATTGACCTATTAACAGGTTCTGATGAAGATTTCATGTTCCTTCAAGGCCATGATGTTGATTTACAACAACAATCTAAAGATCAACTGAGCCTAAAGAAACCTCTGACTTCTAGCCCCCATTAGAAAAGCCAAACTAAGGTGAGTCCCATTGATGTGGATGGGACTCATGTAGATTCAGCTGCCACTACTAAGAGTGTCTTATTGGACTCTCAGGATAGTAGTAACATCTTTAGGACTAATTCTACGGAAACACTACCTGGTTGATGACTCTGAAAGAGACATCACCTCGTAGAGGAAACCAGAGTGCCAAGAAACCACATCTGGTGGTGAATATGAACATACAATGTATGTTATCTCATCTCCCTGTGATTCTTTTAAAGAAGATGAGGGAAGTCTGCAACTCATCATAAGAGACCTACTTTCTAAAGTCTCAAAACTTGAATCAAAGGTTAAGACTTTAGAAGATAGGTCTGCCACTCAGCAACTTGAGATTGAAAATCTAATGGCTCAACTAGTTGAGAGGTCTATCAGGCCTGTAACAATACAAGTCTCTCTGACCTCTTCCTCTAACTCATCTACCTTTCAAGATGATTCTACCAAAAGGGGGAGAATGTATAGAGTGAAGCACACATGGAGCAAAGCCTTGCCATTTCAACCCTATCTTCTAAATACCCTGGGAAACTACTTGCTGGGAAACTATAAAAGAAAGGTCGACTCACCACTGGGAAACTACTTGCTGCAAGTAGCAAAGCAATTGTAG
>BJCM01270563.1:0-12234 GCA_018326385.1 Flaveria bidentis
TAGCTTTAGATTAATGTAAATATGTAATGATCAATGAACTTCTAATTGTTTATTGAAGATTATTTTATTTTCTTTTTATTCAAGATTGTATTTGTTGAGTATTTGTAATCGTTTGAAACTTTAATTTAATATTTAGGTAGGATGCAAAGTGGAATTAAAAGTTTCTTCAAAAGACAACCATCAAATTCAAATGTTGAATCATGATCTTCAAGTAGTAAACCATTAAAAGATGAAGCAACGTTTTCAAAAGATGATTCTTGCATTTGTTACATTGAAAAGGAGTTCTTACAACAAGTTTCGGTCGAGAATGTAATGCAACGTTTTCAAAAGATGAAGCCTCGTAGGGAACAACTTTAGGTCAGTTTTTTTATTCGTAAAAACTATCTTATATATGTTATGTATTTTTAACTTTCTATCGACTACGTTTTTTCGTTATTATATCGTACTTTTATTATGTGATACACCTTACCCGACCCCGAACCGTCGAACCGACCCGCATTTTTTTATGTTCGGTCATATGAAATTAGAATAGTTAAAAAAGTAAACCTGTTGGAAAAAAATGTTGGATCCGCCACTGAGGAGAACCAAAGGTAAATATTATTAATTTGTATAAAAGGAAATGTTTCAATGACAATCGAGTGTGTGTGATCAGATGATTTTCCTCAAATCTCCCCCAACAACGGTCACAACACAAAAGAAACCCCCAAATCAGTATAAGTAAACCACACCAAAACTCTTGTAATCTCAAAATTTTCTGACCTAATTTTTATTTTGTGACCCGAAAAGTACCAAACTACATTATACGTTACCAAAAAAAATTAATATATGACCTCAAAATTTTCCGACCCCGATTTAATTTTTTTAGATCCGCCACTTATTCAACTCTCACTTAAATGTGAAAATGATGAGAGACTCCACTCATTCAGCATCACAAGATTTAATTAATCTTGAAAAAAATAATAAAAGAATAAAAATATAGTGCAATTAAAATTTAAACTGAAAATTTTAAATAAATAAAAGCTAATTTTTTTAAAATTTTTAAAATTAAAATGCACAAAAAACATTAAAAACAAATAAATAAACAAAAAATTCCTCTCAACTCTAAAGCTTTCAATTTTCTTCTTCATTTATAGCATTGTCGAGACTCGAGAGACCCTGTCCAATATGATTTTCATGAGTTTGGATGTAGAATCAAAAATTATTTTCTTTTCTTTGGATTGTCACATCCTTCATTTTTAAACTTTTTTGTTCATTTTACGGGTTATCAAGACTTTGGATATGTGGATACAAGTCTTTACCAAGGCTAATTCTTGGCCAAGGTCCTCTTTTACAACTCCTCTTCGTCATGATCATTGAGATTGAGATGGGATCATTTGCGAACTCCTAATCATTAAATCGTAAATCTTGTTCGACCCAGTGGATCGGTAAGATATATGACCGGTTCGATGTTTGATCCGATTTTAAAAATATTCGCTCGCTACACTTTTAATTTCCAAATTCTGATGTCAAAAACTTTTTTAGTTATATGTTATAAAAAAGGGAATTATTAGAATTTAATAAAAGAGATTAAAATGAGTAAAGGGGAATCGGAGACAAATATTAATTAATTAATTAATTAATTAATATGTATAAAAGGAAATGATTTCATGACAGACGAGTTTGATGGGTACGTTTTGATGTCATGATTTCCCCAAATCTTCTGGTGCAACGGTCACAACACAACAGAGTAAAATCCCCCAAATCGATCAATATAAATAAAGCACACCAAAACGTACCCTTAATTGTCATCATCTCCATCATCGTCTCCGTTCCTCCACCGCTGCGCAACCGCTATCGTCGCCGGAGATCAAATCGCCGGAGAACTTACTTACCACCGATTTTAGGTTACGATTTCCTCCCTAAACTCATTAATTAACCTAACAATTTCCGCTTCAATTTTAGGTTTCTCTATACTCACCACCGATTTTAGGTACTTACGATTTCTGCTTCAATTTCTCTATACTCACCACCGGTTTAATTAGGTTACGATTTCCTAATCTCTAACTTTTCCATTGATTATAGACTGCCCTAAATTCATTGATTCTGAAGGATTATAGATATATTGCCCTAATTTCATTGATTCCGACGACTGCTTAAGGTCACAATTTCTCTACTCTCCTCCCTTAATTGCTTACTATAACTTTTCAACTTGTACTTCTCATCTTACTATAACTTTTCAATTAAGGTCACAGGGGTTTCTCATTTGTTTTTATTTGTATAGATTGCCCTGAATTCATTGAATCTGACGGCTCCAATGTGTGGACTACTCCACACACCATTCAATCTGTGGCTACCTACCAATTGATTAAGGTCGCAATTTCTCAACTCTTCTCCGTTAATTGCTTACTATAACTTTTCAAATGACCGTATTGTTAGTTCTCAACCTCCAGAATATGTTTTTTATTAATGAAAAAATGCAAGACTGGTGAACGCTACAGTGTTTCACTTTCTGGTTTTTGACACTATTTTGTTTACAGTATTGAAATCATGTTTATACCTTCTGGAATTATTGTTGTTTGGCTCATAACAAGTTCATATGCAAGGTAAAATTCTACTGACGGTTATGGTAACAATTTCTCTACACTCCTCCCTTGGTTAGTTGTTTTGTGTAACTTTTCTTATTAGTTCTGATGATTTCGGTCTGTAGTCTACTCACCATTCAATCTGTATTTACTTTAGTTTATACTTTCGTTTTGTGTAACTTTTCTTAATACTTTTACCCTAATGAGTCCACTAGATTGTATTTTAAACTAGTTGTGGACAAATAAACACTTAATGAGTCAACTGAGATTATACTGATAAATGAGTCAATTGAGATGTATGGGCCAACAGTTACATGGGGAACCCCACCTTTTTTACACAGTGTTTCCGGGTCATATAGATCCTCTTCTGTTTGTTATAAACTTGCTAAACTAGTTTTCCTTATATTTGAAGTTTATGCTTGTTCTTTTCGTTCCCCTTTTTTTGTATTTACATATTTGGAAACAATAATGATAAAATAATAAAGTGGAAATTTTTCATAAGCCAGGGGTCCCTCCTTGAGAGCATGCTCTCTATTCTTTTCTTTTCTTCTAATTCGATCTGATGACTTTGCTCTCTAGTTTCCTCCCTTGGTTGCTATAACTTTTCTTTTCTTCTTATTGATTCTGACGACTTCGCTCTCTAGTCTACTCCCTTGGCCTTGGTTAGTATCGTATGTAATGAGCTCCTTTCATATGATGGTATTGTTTTCTCAACCTCCCTATAATGTTTGTTTTCTTTAATGTTGTATGCAGTTAATGCAAAAATGCAAGACTGGTGAACCTTACAGTCTTTTACTTTCTGGTATTTGACACTATTTTGTTTAGAGTTTTGAAGTCATGTTTATACTTTCTGCTACTACAGCTGTTTGGCTCATAACAAGTTGACCAACTGATATTCAAGGTAAAATTCTCGTGTTGATTCTGGAACCTACAGGATTGAGGTAACAGTTTTGACCTTGTGACAAATGTATACATTGTAAAATGTTTAATAAAATAACTGTTTAGTTTCTCCCATATGGATATCTGATCGAGTCATAGAGTTCATCTAAGGAACATGGGCTGGGCTACCTCAAAACATGAAATATTGGTCATCATTATCATACAGATCAACACATATTTAACAGTAAGTTCTAAGTTAAATAATTTCAGACTATCTATTCTTTGCTATTTGTATTCAGAGTCTGCTTTTTATCAACTATACTTCTAACATGCTACACGTGGATGCAGGGATCTCTCATATATATATAACCTCACAGGCGATCTACTGAACTCCCTGAGTTCATTGTGTCAAGCATTTTAACATTGTAAGCCTCTTTCTTGGAACTACTCAATACTTGCTAGTAAATTATTGTTTTTAATATGTCTGGAACTGTAATAATGCTTTCATTTCTGGATGTCATGAACAGAACAGTCACTTAACAAGTTCTTTAATTTCTCTAGCTGATCTTCCTTTAAATTCACTTAACATGCTTTCAGCGATTGAAGGTAATGATTTCTACACTCCCTTTGCTGATTGTTTTGTATAGCTATTTATTTGTTTTCATTTGAGATTGCCTTTAAATTATGATATTGAATATGGTGAATAAAGGATTAAGGTAACAAGTTCAATCTGTGGGGTAATTAGCAATTAAGGTAAATGTTTTGACCTTCGGGTAATGTACTGTATAAGTTTTCGTTTGAGGCTGTCCTTAATTTGGCCACGGGAAACAATTTTGATCTGCAGCTACTAGAACAACTGAGGTAACAAAATTTCAACCCTCCTTTTGTTTATTGTTCACGGTATGCTATGTTTTTATTCATAACAAGTTGACTAACTGATATTCAAGGTTAATTTCTGGTGTTGATTCTGGAACCTACAGGATTGAGGTAACAGTTTTGAACTCATAATAAGTGAAATTCCTTTAAATCCTTTATGTTTGCTGAACTCAAATTGGCACTTCTAAGTTTTTGGTTAATGTTGTGTGAGGAACATATACTTGTAAAACATTTCTGAGTTATTTCAAGCAGGTTTTATGACCTGTAATGTTTTTCCTCTTATTGTCATTGGAACTACTAGCTTATATAAGATCAAGAAAATTTCCAATCTTGATGTATGAAACTATTTTTTAGACGGGGCTGTAGTGAAAATTGGAATGTGGCTGTTATAACTGTATGTATATATGCTTGTAGGATATGTGTGTTCTTCTTGTTATTCTTCATTTCAGAAAACACATGTGCTGTATGTAATTTGGTGAGTTTGTTGTGATCAGTTTGACTGTGATATCCATTAACTACCATGATGATCCTGTGCAGTGTTAATTTATGATGTTTAGTGGACCAGAGTAGACACAATTTCATCCCGCACCCATCATGAATGACTAACTATGCTGTGTTGAGATTTGCAGAACCAAGCTCAGCTTATTGTAAGTCCGTCCTGTTCATATAATATTTTTATAGTTGTGCAGAAACGTTGGCATTTTGTGTACTTTTAGGGGTAAAATATCATGCTACAATAACATACGTTGTAGTATAAGTTCATGGGTTTAAAATTGAATCTGTGACTGGGGTGTGACATGAGATTTTAGTATTTAAACATTCTGAAAGTGTTGGTACCGGGTGGGTAGGCTGGTGAAAGGATATTCTAGAAAATGTATTTTTTTTCTGAATGGAATGTTTTTGGTCAAACTATAAATTTATTTTTTTGTCAGCTGGAACGCAGCATGAAAAGAAGAACTAATGTTTGAATCTTTGTATCATATATTCACCTCTTGACCTCTTGTAGTTTATCTTTGTTGTTTTTCTCTCTACCCCCATCACATGGAGCACCAGATCTGTCGCAAGAATCTGTTCAATTCTACCCATCTGCTCACCACCACCATTGGACATCACCTGTACACCACCGTCATTGTTGAACATCTGGTATTGCGGTCTGCTGTTGTCTCATCTTAGGATTGAGGTAACAGTTTTGATCGTTCTATCTCATCTGAGTTTTTTTATCGTTCTATCTATCTTTTCACTTGTTTTCATTTGTACAGATAACTCTAATTTCATTGATTTTGAAGACTTCCATGTCTGGACTACTCTACTCACCATTCAATCTGTAACAATTTCTACACTCTCTTTTCACCATGTCTGGACTACTCTACTCACCATTCAATCTGTAACAATTTCTACACTCTCTTTTCTACTTCAATTTCTCTATACTCACCACCGGTTTAATTAGATTACGATTTCCTAATCTCTAACTTTTCCTTTGATTATAGATTGCCCTAAATTCATTGATTCTGATGTTGATTCTGAAGGATTCTACTCACCATTCAGTCTGTGGCTTCCAAGGATCCAACTTCTGCTTCAATTTCTCTATACTCACCACCGGTTTTAGGTTACGATTTCTTAATTTCTATCTTAATTTGTTTATATATCCTTCTAAGTTCTATCTATCTTTTCTTTTGATTATAGATTGCCCTAATTTCATTGATTCTGATGTTGATTCTGGAACCTAAAGGATTCAGGTAAGAGTTTTGATCTCGCGACAAATCTATACATTGTAAAATGGATACCAATTTCTCACACGCGATTTCTGCTCTAATTTTACTTTATCGTTCTGTGTTCTATATATTCACCATTCAATCTCACCGACTAAGGTATCAATTTCTACTCTCCCTGCTCAAAACATCATATATCTCTCATGTCTAACATTCGTATGTCATTATCATACACATATATGACAGTAAGTTCTAACTTAAATAATCTCATACTTTCTTTTCTTTGTTATTTGTATATAGAATCTGTGGTTCCTGATTCAGTTCGATTCTGATATCATCATTTGTTTTTTTTCAGAGATTGCCCTAAACTCATGGACTTGACGATTAAGGTAACAACTACTCTACATTTAGCGTTTTGTGTAACTTTTTTATTGAATCTGACAATTTTGTCTTTAGTCTACTCACAATTCAGTCTGTGGCTTCCAAGGATCCGGCTGAGGCACGGTTTCTGCTTCAATCTTAGTTTATTTTGTTTATATTCTAGATTGCCCGAAAATTCCTTGATTTTGGTGACTAGAGGAAATATAACAATTTTGATAAGGTAATACCATTCAATCTGTGGCTACTCACCCTTCATTGATAAGGTAATGCCGTGATGTTGTGGATAAGGTAAAATAATAGCGGTTCTGTTTACATTGTGTGTATAATGTTTATGATCTTGTCCGTAACCCGTCTGGTCATGAGCACCGTGGTAATTGAAGTTTATTTATAAACTTGATGATTTTTGTCTATTTTTACATTATTTATAGTTGTACTGTTAGATGTTGAATGTCTTGGGCTGAAAGATGGTGCTTTAAACCTGTTAGATCTATGTATATCTTTTTGACTCTAGCTGCAGCATAAACTTGTTTGGTTCCAATCATAACCTTGCTGCAGCCAGGGCCGGCTTGCGTTATTTGAAGAAAAGCGCAAAAGTTTTTCGCAGGGTTTTGGTTTATAAAGCCTCTCTGAATCATAACTCCATGGAAAAATTTGCTTCAAGAGTTTTCAGGTAAGGTTCAGTTTGATGTTAGTTCTTTGTCTTTTTATTGTCCAATTTATGGGTCATTCTGGTTCCAAACATGGAAGATGGAAAGAACCACGGTCATTAGACTTATTGCAACATTTGCCTTAAAAGATTTTGTGACAACAATCCAAAAACGGTAGCAATCATATTCCTTTTATGTATATATCATGTTTTTTCTCAATTTAAATGCTATTATGAGTATTTGATTCATGCTTATAAATGTAATTTTAATCCACTAGCTGTAAATTGATCAATGGTTATAAATGTAAACCAATCCATCTTCAACAATTGGACATGGAATATATTCATGATAAGGAGGGGCGTTTCATAATCAGCGACTCTTTGTATGGGCATAGATGATTGAACTTTTGTTCTTTTTTATTATGTGGGGAAGTAAGGACTGCTTGTTTTCAGCAAACTGATCTTATATTCAGTATTGTTACTTCAAGAGTTGCTTCAATCTTTTATTTTCTGAAGCTGATCCGTTTTCAACCGTTATGCAGATGACAAACTATTTGATGCATCACATTATGCCTTTTTATGTCAAGATAGTTAAGGTGAGGCTGAATTTTGGTGTGTAGAATACCATTTGTTTGATAGAGAAGAGGTATGTTTGTCTGTTCAAACCCTTAAAATTCATGTAATCAGCAGTTTGCATGAATGGTACCCTGCCCAAGCCACATAGTATGGGCCACCAGTTACATGGGAACCCTTTTTTACATGGCGTTTCCAGGTCATATACATCCTTAATTTTCTGTTTGTTATAAACTTGGCATGAGGTGCTCTTGCAATGAGCTAAGTGGGGAACTGGTCATGACATGGTTGGGTAATAACACGTAAGTTTTTATCCAAAACTTATAATTCCTTGTTATTTGTATTTTGTGACATAATTATATTATTTTTTATTTTCAAATCTGATATTGCTTTTTTTTTCTTTGTGATCTAGGAATTTCTTTTTTCTCTTTTATCCAATTGGAAGGGATATTTATCTTTCTTTACTATCTTTTGCTAGGATTTAGAGTCAGGCAATTGGTTAAACGAGGCTGGTTAAATTGGGTAATGTTTATGCAAGACAGAACAGGCAATTAAGTTGGGTTGACCCTAGACACTTTTGTTCATCTCCGTTCTTCCACCGTCCATCTCCGTTCTTCCACTGCTGCGCAACCACTGGCGTAATCAGACTTGTCGCTATCGTTGTCGGAGACCAAATCTCCGAAGAGATGTCAATACTCACCACCGCTTTTAGGTTACGATTTCCTACTCTCTATCTTAGTTGATATATCCTTCTATCTAACTTTTCTCTTGTTTTCCTTTGATTATAGATTGCCCTAAATTCATTGATTCTAATGTTGATTCCAGAACCTAAAGAATTCAGGTAAGAGTTTTGATCTCGCGACAAATCTATACATTGTAAAATGGATACTGATTTCTCACACGCGATTTCTGCTGTAATTTTACTTTATTGTTCTGCATGATCTATTCACCATTCAATCTCACAGACTAAGGTATCAATTTCTACTCTCCCTGCTCAAAACATCAAATATCTCTCATGTCTAACATTCGTCATCATTGTCATTGTCATACACATATATAAGAGTAAGTTCTAACTTAAATAATCTCAAACTTTCTTTTCTTTGCTATTTGTATTCAGAGTCTGCTTTTTATCAACTATACTTCTAACATGCTACACATGGATGCAGGGATCTCTCATATAAATATAGCCTCACAGGAGATCTACCAAACTCCGTGAGTTCATTGTGTCAAGCATTTTAACATTGTAAGCCTCTTTCTTGGAACTACTCAATACTTGTTAGTAAATTATTGTTTTTAATATGTATGGAACTGTAATAATGTTTTCATTTCTGGATGTCATGAACAGAACACTCACATACATGTTCTTTAATTTCTCTAGCTTTTAAATTCACTTAACATGTTTTCAGCTATTAAAGGTAATGATTTCTACACTTCCTTTGCTCATTGTTCTGTATAGCTGTTTATTTGTTTTCATTTAACACTGCCTTTAAATTTTGATAATGAATATGGCGAATAAAGGACTAAGGTAATGAGTTCAATATGTGGGGTAGTTAGCAATTAAGGTAAATATTTTGACCCTCGGTTAGTTTACTATAAGTTTTCATTCGTTTTCATTCGAGGCTGTCTTTAATTTGGCCACGGGAAACAATTTTGATCTGCAGCTACTAGAACAATTGAGGTAACAAAATTTCAACCCTCCTTTTGTTTATTGTTCACAGTATGATTGTGTTTTTATTAAATCTAGATTACTATTGAATGTTGTTCTTGATTTTGGTGACTAAACGTGAAGGTATAATTTCAACCATTGGGATACTAAGTGATTAAACTAATAATATCGATCCTCCCTATCTTTATTGTTCTGTATAACTGTCATTCATTTTCATTCAAGACTGACCTAAACTTCCAATTAAGATAACAATTTCGGTGTAGGCTACATAGCCATTGAGGTAATAATATCATCCCTTCCTTGGTTAATTGTTCTGTATAACTATCCATTTGTTTCCATTTGAGACTGCCCTTTAATTCTGATGTTAATTCTGGCAACTAAAGGTAAAAAGTAACAATTTTGATGTGCACTACTCAGAGATTAAGGTAAGAGTTTCGACTTCCTTTTTATTGTTTTGTATGACTTTTCATTCAAGTTTGCCCACTGATGTTAGTTCTGGCAACAAATGTAGACATCAAAGAATAAGTTAAATAAATGTTCTATTTTCTTCTTGGAAGTGGTAGATGACTGAACCTGAAATCAAAAGCTTGAATGAGGGAGTATTTAGATGCTTTAGGTCGATTTGTGGTGTATAGAGATGCTCTTAATGTTGGTTTCTGCCCCTAGTTTGGCTAATTATAGACTCAAAACTCACGAATAAATAGATGTAATTTGCTGTAAAGAAGAATTGAATATCTATTTGAACACACACAAGAATTTTTGTTTCATTCATAGACATCATCAAAAATAAATAATCAATAGTCAAAAGACATGCACATACTGCTTCTACAAAACAGAGATAATGACCCACTAAGTTTAAACAACTAACATTAAAGCAAAAACAACATAATCTGCTGTAACTAAACCCCTTAAATTGCTTTAACTAAACCCCTTAAACTGCTGTTGACCTGCTCAACCCATGGGAGCAGAATCATTAAAGTGCTAATGATATGTTCAGCCCATGTGAGCTGGGGATCTCCCTGGGAGAGGCCTCTTTATCCTGTGGGATAGAGATAAGGCTTGCCTTCATCTTACCTCCCCAACCTTTACAATAGAGTAGATTTTTGTTAGGTTGTTTGTTTGTTTGTTATTCAAAAATTGGTTAAACGTGGCTGGTTAAATTGGGTAATGTTTATGCAAGATAAAACAGGAAATTAAGTTGGGTTGACCCTAGACACTTTTGTTCTCCTTTATGGTCTCAAAATTTCTTGGCTCTCTTCTTTTTGACTTGAGGTGCTGAAATGAGTTGGGTAGGGTAAATGGGTAATTGGTCGAAATGGGCCAGTTGGATTGTCCCTGAACAAGCTTTTTACAGTTCAAATCTTTTCATGAAGTTACTTGAACAAATTTTGGTTTAAAATACACTTTAGAGGAAATGTGGATTTTTCATGGGCAATATAATTGATATTTCCACAATCTGATTGATGCAGGTAATTGTTTTGACCTTTCCTAGGTTTATCATTCTATATAACTGTTCATTTGTTTGCAGTCACTTTAAATATCAATCTTCATTCTGGACTACTGGTGCCTACAAGATTAAGGTTACAATTTCGATCTGTGGGCCACTTGGAGATTAAGGTAAAAATTTTGACCCTCCCTTGGTTTATCTTTACATAATTAGTTACTGTTTCTTTGTTTTCATTTGAGTATTCCCCTACAATCTGATGCTGATTCCGGTAATTAAAGGAAACAACTTTGATATGGTGAAGGTAAAAATTTTGATCTGCGGATTACTCAACGATTAAAGTAAAGCTTCTAACCTCCCTTTCGTTTATCGTTCTGAATTAACTGTTCTTTTGTTTTCTTTTTTGAATGCCCTAAAATTCTAATCTTGATTCTGGTGAAATTTTGATTTCTTGCCTACTCAACAATTAAGGATAATGGTAACATTTTCGATCTTCATCATTTTGTATTGTTGTGCGTTCGTTTTCATTCGAGATATTAAACTTTGATCTTGTTTCTGGCACCTAAAGGATTAAGGTAACATATTCGATACTTGCAGGGCCGTCCCAACATTTTTTGAGGCCCCAATCAAATTAGAAAAAAATGGGGCCCTATCCAAAAAGTTTGTTGGTTCATCTAGGTTTGTAGCATTTGTATTCGAGGTTTTAATGAACTTAAGTAGTGATCCTTTTATTGATTCATTTAAAGCTTCTTGTTTTGCCTTCTTTGCCTTTTTTGATGCACCGAAAGGGTATTTTCGAAATCGATTTGACATTCTAGATTACAAAGTACCAAATCAATTCTAAACCTAATTATCTAATACCTAACAAAACAGTTACCCAAACTTCTAAGTTCTAAAACTCTAAGGCTCTAACCTAATGGTCCTAATGTAAAACCAAAATGATTTTAAACTAATACCAAATTACCAATTACCAAATCAAATTATCAAAGCTTTTAAGTTTTAGCAAAACTAATGAGTAATGAGCAGCATCCTCTAAACTTTACACAGAAGTACAGAACAATCAAGATATCAAAGAGACAAAGATTCAAAGCACTAAAGCAGTTAAGCAGAATTCATCAATTAGATTCAAATAGAGTAAAAAAGGAGTGGAGATGATTCATAGATGAACCTGGAGACTCGAGTCAAGACTCAAGAGTAGAGAACCCGTTTGTTAGATCAAATAGAGTAAAAAAGGAGCAGTCGAGTAGTCGAGTAGAGAGCCTTGAGCCTTTAGATTTCAGATTTCAGATTGAGATTTCAGATTTCAGATTGAGATTTCAGATTTGAGTATACATTCGTTTCAGACTTTAGAGATCTAACGAGGAGTCGAGTAGAGAGCCTCGAGCCTTCGTTTCAGACTTCAGAGATTTAACAAGGATCCCCTTTAACGTGCAGACAACAGATGCAGGCGGCAAGTGACACCGTAGCCCACAGGTCGCAGCCGACCCCTCGCAGGCCGC
>BJCM01270569.1:0-11977 GCA_018326385.1 Flaveria bidentis
TTCATATATAAACTGCTCAAGGTATTTTATGATTTTGAAACTAGAGCTCACTCAGCAACGCTGACTTTTCGTACATTTTCAGTTGGCAGGTAGTCGTTGCTGGGGATGGCATGCGGGGTGAACTACTCGGCAGGAAAAGACTGACATCCAATTAAAACAAGAACTCTCTGTTATTTTGTATTGTAGTAAATTAACCTCCTTAAACTGATTTGAAACAAAACTGTATTGACTAACACAATGCTTTAAGGACATGTATGGTTTTAAACATAGCTAAATTCCGCTGCTTATTTTGTATCTTACATGCTTGGCATAAATTGCATGAGAAACGGCCAACTGTAAGGTCCCGGGAAATCGGGGCGTTACAAAATGAAAGAATACATGCATTAATGAATGAATGAAAGTAAGAAAGGCTTGCAAGCAAAAGAAAGGAGGTTCACAACTCATTGAGAGTTGTTAGCTCAACTGTGTGTGTATTTACAGCGTGCGATTTTGGCTAACTCATAAGGGTCCATACACATAGTAAGAGTTCAGTCTTGGTGATTGCTCCAATACGTGCAATTTCCTAATTACTGTGTGTATATATGTAAGGCCCCGTTCCCGGGACGCTTACAGTTGGATCCTCATCGCACATAAAACATATAACTACATTTGTATTTCATAAAGCATCGCAGCGGAAACATTTATAAATGACATTTCATTTCAATATAGTAGCTTTTGCAAAATAATACATCGTTAAATGTTTACAAAATACATTGTTTCATTACATCACAAAAGCATTATATAAATGGATGTTATCCCAAAAGAGCTGAGTAGCCACCTCGTGCCATCCTCAGCAATCATTACCTAGCAATTGGAAACACATCAAAGTTAGCGTTGCTGAGTGAGTTCTAGTTATATAAAATAAAACATACTTTTCTTTCGTTAAAACCGTTCTTTACTTTCATGCGATCATACATCATACGTACACATAGATAATATCATTATTATCTTCTTTACTCTTTTATGATTTCATTCTTTCATCATTACTTCTTTCTTTTCCTTCAACCATAAACTTTACCCAGCTATTCCCTTATACTGGACCTAGGTCTAACATAGACCAGCTATAACGGTGCATCGCACCTCTGGTCACAGTACCTAGGGTAAAGTTTAGGTGTACCACTGTTATATGCAATACCCAGCTATTCCTGGTACTGGACCTAGGCCTACCATAGACCAGATATAACGGTGCATTGCACCTCTGATCGTAGTACCTAGGGTATGCAAAAATGGGGCTATACAAATGGTTAATCACAGAGAAAGACCCCGATGTGCATCCTCCCAGGGTAGCGAACCCGCACACCGTTGGGCTAACACTTTTTATTGGCGGGTCCCGACATACTATGCTTGCAAGACTTTCTTTACTTTCATCATTCATTAATGCATGCATTCTTACTTCATGTTCCTCTTTATTTTATCTTTCACTTTATGTTACATAATACTTTCACTTTATTTATTAACGTACCACGTAAAGCCACAAGAAAGATAAACATACATCATAATAAGGAATATATCATACACAGTCATCATCACCACACAGGGCAAAATCATACATACATAACATGCATAATCATGCAACATCATCATGCCCAACATGCATCTCTAAGGCCACAACCGTCATCTTACATGAACTTATGGGAACCTTTACATCAAAACTTACATCTGCACCTTCTCTCGAAAGTCAGAAGTTAAACTACACTTTTCCTCGGGTGCAACAACCCTATTCGGGCGTATGGACACCCTTCAGTCGCACGGCCCCCATGCGACTGAACATCATGCGAATGGACCAATGCGGATGAACACCTATGCGAATGAACACCCAATCGTGCGAACGGACCTAATGCAGATGAACTAATGCGGATGAGCATTTATGTGACTGGGCTCCCAATCGTGTGAATGAACTCTCAGTCTTGCGAATGGACCCCAATCATGTGAATGAACCCCAATCGCCCCTCAGTCGGCCGTATGGCCTCCATTCGGTCGCCTAGCCCTAGCTGGTGCAGAATGCAGTTCATCCCGAACCCAATCTGCCATTTTCGACCTCCAAGCTCATCCAAACCATTCTAAGCCCAAATCAACCATCCTAAACCTTAGTAATGCATACCACAACACCATTCAAGCACATACAAGCTCAAAAGCAAGACCCACACAAATTATACACATGCTTACACATACACAAACGGGTCAAACATGCACACACTCAAAAACCTGATTTCAGATGTGTTCCAGCCCCAAAATCATTCAAAAACATTTAAAGGAGGGGTCCTAGAACTCACACAAGCGACCACAACGAGAAAAGCTTTGATTTGACTCGCTCCTCAACGATTTTGCTCACTCAAACCAACCCGAACCAACTTTTCTTCCTCTTTTCTTCCTTTCTCTCTTCTCCTCTTTTGTTGGCTGAAAATGTGAGTATGGGGAGAGGGTAATGGCTGCCCTCTCCCTACATATATCTTCACATACCCAAATTTTCTCTTGTTGGCGAGTTTGGTCCCTCGACTTTAGACTTTATTTCTTTTCTTCTTTCGTCGGCTTCAAAATAAATATCTGGGTGTTACAAGTCCACCCCCTTAAATAGGTTTCGTCCCTGAAACCTGTTATTCCTCAAACAAACGTGGGTAATGCTGCCTCATTTCTTCCTCAGTCTCCCACGTTGACTCGGATCCCTTCATATACTTCCACTGTACACGCACAAGAGGAACCACTTTATTTCTCAGCCTTTTCTCTTTTCGATCGACGATTGCCACTGGTTGCTTCACATAATTGAGTCGTTCATCTACTTCGATATCTTCCAATGGAACAATCATATCTTCGTCTGCCAAGCACTTTCTTAGATGAGATACATGGAATGTCGGGTGAATTCCACTTAACTCATCCGGTAACTCCAGTCTATAGGCCACCTCTCCTACTCGAGCGATGATTCGGAAAGGGCCTATGTATCGCGGGCTCTACTTGCCCCGCTTTCGGAAACGAATGATACCCTTCCATGGTGAGACCTTCAACATAACCCGGTCACCCACCTGGAACTCAATCGGTCTACGTTGTTTATTGGCATACGACTTCTGTCTATCTTTGGCTGCCTTCATAAAGGCCTTGATCTTTTCAAGCTTCTCAGTCGTAGCCTTGATTACCTCGACGCTCCCTAGTTCTTTCTAGCTGATATCACCCCAACAGACGGGTGTTCTGTATCTCCTACCGTATAGCATCTCATAAGGTGGCATACTGATACTGGCATGATAACTGTTGTTGTATGAGAAATCGGCTAACAGTAAGTGGTCATCCCAACTTCCCCTAAAATCAATAACACATGCCCCGGAGATGTCTTCCAATGTCTAAATGGTCCTCTCTGACTGACCATCAGTCTAGGGATGGTAAGCCGTGCTAATATGTAACCTCGTCCCCATGGCGTCATGGAATTTCTTCCAGAATTTGGATGTAAACCGGGTGTCACGATCAGAAACAATAGACACCGACACACCATGACGAGTTACAATCTCCTTGATGAAAAGATCTGCTAACCTCTCAGATGAATATGTCTCGCGGATCGGTAGGAAGTGAGCACTCTTCATCAGACGGTCCACAATCACCCATATAGCATCATACCCTTTCGGTGTACGTGACAACTTCGTAATGAAATCCATGGTGATGTGCTCCCACTTCCATTCCGGTATATCCAAAGGTTGGATCTTCTAATACGGCTTCTGATGCTCGGCTTTCACAGACAAGTAAGGCACTTACTCACATACTCCACCACATCACGCTTCATACCCGGCCACCAATAATCTTTCTTCATATCTTGATACATTTTCGTGGCACCGGGGTGAATAAAGTATCAAGTCTTGTGAGTTTCATCCATAATCTTTACCCGTAGATCCCCAAAACAAGGAATCCACACCCGTTCAAATCGGGTTTTAACACCAAGCGTGTTTTCAACCAATTCCCCAATCAGACCTCTCATTCTTTTCGAGTTAAGATGATCTTCTTTCAATGCATCATCGTAAAACTCTTTAACTTGTTTCATAACATCAGAGGTCATGATCAACTGGAACGCTTTCACCCGAATCGGTTCTTGTCTCTCTTTCCGACTAAGGGCATCCGCCACCACGTTGGCTTTGTCCGGATGGTAATGGATTTCGCAATCATAATCCTTTATAAGCTCCAACCATCGTCTCTGTCTCATGTACAGGTCCTTCTGCTCAAAGAAGTACTTCAATCTCTTGTGGTTAGTGAATATGGTGAACTTCGTCCCATACAGATAGTGCCTCCAAATCTTTAGCGCAAAGACCACGACTGCTAGCTCCAAGTCATGAGTAGGATAATTGACCTCATGAACCTTCAACTGTCGAGATGCATAGGCTATAACCTTCCGTCTCTGCATTAACACACACCCCAACCCTGAGTAGAAAGCATCCAAATAAACCACCAGATCTTCACTTCCATCGGGTAATAAAAGAACATGAGCTTGAGTCAATCTTGCATTCAATTCTTTGAACGCCTTCTCTTGAGCTTGACCCCATACAAACTTCACATCCTTCCGGGTCAACTTAGTCAGTGGAGAAGCAATCTTACAGAAGTCTTAGATAAACCTCCTATAGTAGCCCGCCAAACCCAAGAACCTATGAATCTCAGATGGCGTCTTAGGAGACTTCCATTGCATCACCCCCTCCACCTTTGCCGGGTCCACCATGATCCCATAAGGATTCACCACATGACCCAAGAATTGGACTTCGCGCAACCAGAACGCGCACTTGGAGAATTTAGCATACAACTTCTCCCTCCTCAACATCTCCAAAACCTCCCTAATGTGACCGGCATGCTTTATCTCGCTCTTCAAATAAATCAGGATATCATCAATAAACACAATTACCGATTTATCCAACATCGGCCGACACACCCGATTCATTAGATCCATAAAAGCAGATGGCGCATTGGTCAAACCAAGACATGACAAGAAACTCGTAGTGACCATTGCGCGTGCGAAAGCTGTCTTAGGAACATCCTGCTCTTTCACCTTCAGCTGATGGTAACCCGACCAAAGATCTATCCTTGAGAACTAATAGGCACCTTGGAGCTGATCAAACAGATCATCTATTATCGGTAAGGGGTATCGGTTCTTCACTGTCAACTTGTTCAGCTCACGGTAGTCAATACACATTCTCATACTACCATCTTTGTTCTTCACAAATAAGACCGGAGCATCCCAAGGAAAGATACTCGATCTGATGAACCCCTTATCAAGCAGCTCTTGCAACTGCTCCATCAACTCTTTCATGTCTGTCGGAGCCAACTGATACATTGCCTTGGCAACAGGTTGGGCACCCGGTATCAAATCAATCTGAAACTCGATCTCTCGGCCAGGTGGCACTCCTGGTAAGTCTTCTAGGAACACGTCTGGAAAGTCACACACAACCGGTACATCAGGTAGTTGTGGTGTTGGCGTATCCACATCCTTTACATAAGCCAAATAGGCACTACATCCATGGCTCATACACTTTCCCACCACCGCTATTGAGATCACTTTCGGGATCGTCGTCACTCGATCCCCATAAACAGTTACCAAACTCCCGTCAGATGCTGTCAAACGAATCATCTTCTTGCGACACACAATGTTCGCCTCGGAGTCCGCCAACCAATCCATCCCAAGAAGCAAATCAAAACCACCTAAGGTCATCACGAACGGTCTAACAGGAAACTTATGACCCTTAAGTTCCATATCACCGTTCTTTATCATCTCAGAAATTCTGGTAGACTTACCTATGGCAATTTCTACATCAAAGGGCGCATCAACACGTCTACTACTAACAAGCAGCTTAGCACAGAAAACAGCAGAAATAAAACTTTTACTAGCATCCGAATCAAATAACACAGAAGCTAAAGTTTGGTTCACCAGAAACATACCGGACACAACATCAGGGTCCGTCCAAGCCTCCTCCTATGTCATAGTGAATGCCCTGGCGGTCGCCCTCGGTCCTTCACCTCCCGTCTTCTTCGCCCCGGAACCCCCGGCCCTTGGCTTCTTACAATCCCTACTCATGTGACCCTCTTCACCACAATTAAAGCACTGGACCGTACGACAGTCCTTGGCTATATGCCCCGCCTTCCCACATTTGAATCACCCGTTAAATCCCAACCTACATTCTCCTGCATGCTCCCTTCCACACTTGCCACACCTTTTTGACCCTGCACTCGATGTGGCCACACGGCGGTCATCCACCCGTGCCTTCTTGTTAACCGTCAAGACATTACCCCGACCAAACCTCTTCCCCTGCCAGTTCGGATCACCACCACTCTTCTTGCCACCTTCAGCCACCACCACCACAGCCCTTTCATCATATAATCTCCCTACCAAGTCCACCGCCGACCAAAACCTGCTCGGTCGGGCGGCGATCATGTGCCTGCGAATATCTGCCGATAAGCCCTGAATATACCTCTTGATCTTTCGAGACAGAGGTGTCACCTAATCCAGCACCTGACGTGCCATCTCATTGAACTTTGTGGTGTACTGTTGGTATGTCATGGTTCCCGCCTCCAGCTGCAGGAACTCTCTCTCAACCTTATCCATCTCCCGGTGAGGACAGAACTCCTCAATCACTAAGTTCTTCAGCTTGGACCATCTCATCCTCCCAATAGCCCTGCTACCCTTAGCTTGGACAATGTTGTCCCACCAGCACAAAGCCGAGTCCACAAAAGAGTGGGTGGCGAACTTCACATTCTAGTCCTCCCGGCACTCACTGATATCAAGAACAACCTCCATTTCCCTCACCCACCGGTGAGCAGCAGCAGTAGTGCCATTTCCATCGAAAGTAGGGGGCTTGCCTCTCATAAACCCCCCGTAGTTATATCCTCGTGCCGCCTCCAGCGCAGGCTCTTCTTCCTCCTCCTATTCATCATCAGAGAGAACCGTTTCCGGCTCCGGTTGCTCCCATCCTCTCGAGGACCTGTTTCTCTCTTTTATTTCCCCTTCCCGTACTGCCTTGATAACTTTGGTCACTATAGACGGTAAGATCGTTTGCATGACCTGATGGACTTCTTCAACCACTGCCTCTTTTACTGAGGCTCTCAGATTGGCGCTCTCGTCGCCACCCTCCAGATGAGGGGTCTCTGGTTCTTCATGAACCACCTTCTTAACTCTGGGTCTTCCTCTTTTGGCCTGTGGTCCAGCACCACGTCCACCACCACGTCCACCACGAAAGGCTTTTGAAAATCTACCACCGGCCATCACACGCACACTGAAAGATTCAAACACCAACACGGTCATTCAAGCGAACAGCTCAGTTTATGTCAAGTATAGTAAGTTCCTAATTACAGTGGCCAGTTGTGATTAGCCACTTACTTTACTCTTCATACCCCAAGCATTACCTATCCTGACTACATTAGTGTTTAAATCAACATACAACACATAACCACATACCATGCGCACATAAAACCGGTTAACATTATGAAAATACCTGATGGCACGCAACTACTCAGATTGGCATCCCATTACCTTTCCGTCCCCTTCTCAGTTTAAGTTAAGGTTTATTTTAAAATTTTACCCATTTCACTTAAATTTTGGCTTTGATACCAACTTGTAAGGCCCCGTTCCCGGGACGCTTACAGTTGGATACTCATCACACATAAAACATATAACTACATTTGTATTTCATAAAGCATTGCAGCGGAAACATTTAAAAATGACATTTCATTTCAATATAGTAGCTTTTGCAAAATAATACATCGTTAATCGTTTACAAAACACATTGTTTCATTACATCACAAAAGCGTTATATAAATGGATGCCATCCCAAAAGAGCTGAGTAGCCACATCGTGCCATCCTCAGCAATCATTACCTGCCAACTGGAAACACATCAAAGTCAGCGTTGCTGAGTGAGTTCTAGTTTTATATAATAAAATATACTTTTCTTTCGTTAAAGCCGTTCTTTACTTTCATACGATCATACATCATACGTACACATAGATAATATCATTATTATCTTCTTTACTCTTTCATGCTTTCATTCTTTCATCATTACTTTTTTCTTTTCCTTCCACCATAAACTGTACCCAACTATTCCCTGATACTCGACCTAGGTCTAACATAGACCAGCTATAACGGTGCATCGCACCTCTGGTGACAGTACCTAGGGTAGAGTTTAGGTGTACCACTGCTATATGCAATACCCAGCTATTCTTGGTACTGGACCTAGGCCTATCATAGACCAGCTATTATGGTGCATCGCACCTCTGATCGCAGTACCTAGGGTATGCAGCAATGGGGCTATACAAATGGTCAATCACAGAGAAAGACCCCGATGTGCATCCTCCTAGGGTAGCGAACCCGCACACCGTTGGGCTAACACCTTTTAATGGTGTGTCCCGACATACTATGCTTGCAAGTCATTCTTTACTTTCATCATTCATTAATGAATGCATTCTTACTTCATGTTCCTCTTTTCTTTATCTTTCACTTTACGTTACATAATATTTTCACTTCTTTCATTAACGTACAACGTAAAGCCATAGGAAAGATAAACATACATCATAATAAGGAATATATCATACATGGTCATCATCATCACACAGGGCAACATCATACATACATAACATGCATAATCATGCAACATCATCATGCCCAACATGCATCTCTAAGGCCTCAACCGTCATCTTACATGAACTTATGGGAACCTTTACGGCAAAACTTACATATGCACATCCCCCGAAAGTCAGAAGTTAAACAACACTTTTCCTCGGGTGCAACAGCCCTATTTGGGCGTATGGACACCCTTCAGTCGCATGGCCCCCATGCGACTAAACATCATGCGAATGGACCAATGCGGAGGAACACCTATGCAAATGAACACCCAATTGTGCGAATGGACCTAATGCAGATGGAACTAATGCGGATGAGCATTTATGCGACTGGGCTCCCAATCGTGCGAATGAACTCTCAGTCATGCGAATGGACCCCAATCGTGTGAATGAACCTCAATCGCCCCTCAATCGGTCATAAGGCCTCCATTCGGTCCCCTAGCCCTAGCTAGCGCAGAATGCAGTTCATCCCGAACCCAATCTGCCATTTTTGACCTCCAAGCTCATCCAAACCCATTATAAGCCCAAATTAACCATCCTAAACCTTAGGAATGCGTACGACAACACTATTCAAGCACACAAGCTCAAAAGCAAGACCCACACAAATCATACACACGCATACACATACACAAACGGGTCAAACAGGCACACACTCAAAAACCGGATTTCAGATGTGTTCCAGCCCCAAAATCATTCAAAACGTTTAAAGGAGGGGTCCTAGAACTCACACAAGCGACCACAACGAGAAGAGCTTTGATTTGACTCGCTCCTCAATGATTTTGCTCACTCGAACCAACCCGAACCAACTTTTCTTCCTCTTTTCTCCCTTTCTCTCTTCTCCTCTTTTGTTGGCTGAAAATGTGAGTGTGGGGAGAGGGTAATGGCTGCCCTCACCCTACATATATCTTCACATACCCAAATTTTCTCTCGTTGGCGAGTTTGGTCCCTCGACTTTGGACTTTATTTCTTTTCTTCTTTCCATGCTTCAAAATAAATATCCTGGTGTTACAATATATATATATATATATATATATATATATATATATATATATACAATGTGCGAATTTTGGCTGACCTATAAGAGTTCATACACACAGGGGGAGTTAGTCTTAGTGACTACTCCATACGTGCGATATGTGCGATATGTTTGATATAGGGTCCTTGTCGCTTAACCGTAGATGATATGGCCTTGTGCTTAAGAGGGGGTTAAGCATATGACAAGACCTAGATAAAAGTGAAAATATAATAAAAGTACGAAAAGTGCGATAAGTACGAAATATGCGAAACGTGCGATATGTGTAAAATGAACGAAGGCAAATAATGAAGTTATGAGTGAAAGAAGCAAATGATAATGAGTAACGTGTGATGATTAATGAATGAAAGATAATGAACGTAATGGAAGATGATAATGATATTATCTACATGTATGTATGATGTGTGATCGCGTATGAAAGTAAAGGATGTTTTTAAAATGAAATAAAGTATGACCTATTTTAAAACCTAGAACTCACTCAGCAACGCTGACTTTTATGTATTTCTAGTTGGCGCACGGGGCGGCTACTTGACTCATTTTGAATGGTATTCTTTTGTATAATGTTTTTGCATTGTAATGTGAATAAACGATGTTTTTAATAAATGTTGTATTAACTTGCAAAAGCATTTATAATGAAATGAAAAGTTATTTTAATGTTGTGATGTTTTATGAAAGTTAAATGTAAATATATGTTTTATGTGCGATGATTGACTAGCTGTGAGCGTCCCGAGAACGAAGCCTTACAAGTTGGTATCAGAGCCAAAGTTTAAGTGAAATGGGTAAATTTTCAATATAAACCTAAACTGTAAATGGGATGGAAAGGGAAGGGATGTCAGTCCGAGTAGTTGCGTGCCATCAGGTATTTTCTTAATGTTAACCGGCATTTTATGCACATGTTATGTGGTTTATGTGCTGTATGTAGATTTAGATACTAATGTAGTCAGGATAGGTAATGCTCGGGGTATGAAGAGTAAAGTAAGTGGCTAATCACAACTGCCTACTATAATTAGGGACTTACTATACTTGACATAAACTGAGCTATTCCCTTGAATGACCGTGTTAGTATTTGAATCTTGTAGTGTGTTTAAAGGATAGCCGGTGGAAGATCATCTAAGGCTTCACATGGTGGAGGTCGTGGTGGACATGGTGCTGAACCACGGGCTACAAGGGGAAGGCTTAGGGCCGAAGAAATACTCATAAATGCTTTTTGTATTGAATAAGATGATGATTACAGTAAATGCTAGGGTTTGAGCATAAAACAGTAATGATACACCTTGAGAGTAAATGAAAAAATATATTCTAATTGTCTATGAACTGACACCTCTTGTACGAGGTTTTCTATTCTATTTATAGGCAGACAAGATGCCTTTTACAAAATGACTAAACTACCCCTGACCTATTACATCAGAACTAGTCTAAGTCTTGATCTGCATTACATCTTGTTCATCCGCATTGGCA
Source organism: Flaveria bidentis (assembly GCA_018326385.1). Classification (NCBI taxonomy): domain Eukaryota; kingdom Viridiplantae; phylum Streptophyta; class Magnoliopsida; order Asterales; family Asteraceae; genus Flaveria; species Flaveria bidentis. The sequence goes on from BJCM01270569.1 coordinate 11,097, forward strand.
AATGCGGATGAGTTGACTTGATCAACATTTCAATACTTGATCATCCACATTAGTATGTTGGTCATCCGCATTGGTTAATGGAGAAGAACAAATACTTCTGCGCATTTGTCTGGTCATCCGCATTGGCAAATGCGGATGAACAAAATCTTGTCCGCATTTCTTCTGGTCTTCCGCATTTGTTAATGCGGAAGAACAAATACTTGTCCGCATTTGTTTTTTGCCTTCCGTATTAACAAATGCGGTAAGCCAATACTTATTCTTCTACTGCAGGATCTTCATCCGCATTAATTCTTGGACTTGTGGGAATCTCAGCAGAACAACCATCAACTCATTAATTGAATTGGCATGTATGATCCTTTCAGGGTCCAACATGTATCAAGACATGAAGAAAGATTATTGGTGGTCGGGTATGAAACGTGATGTGGTGGAGTATGTGAGTAAATACCTTACTTGTTTACAAGTGAATGCCGAGCACCAAATGTCACACCCCAAACTTGACGGCGGAAACGTCGAGGAGTGAGAGTTAAGATCGTTCACAACCACATAACGCTATTATTAAATCCAAATATATTATTCATAAGTTTGAAAGGTACATTACAAGCATAAGTCTCAAATACAAAAACATAATAAGAAATATAACAAACTCATTCATTAAATAAACTAGGTCCATTCCTAGGTGTGAACAACTTCAAAAATGGCGATCAAGCTTGAGTATTTCCTGAAACATGTTAAAAATAAAAGGTCAACATAATGTTGGTGAGATTTCCATAGTTTCGATACATAAGTATATAAAAGATGGCAATTCATGTTGTAAGTTAGAGAACAAAGTAACTAGGGATGTAAGACAGAATGCACAATCAAACCTCGACAAAGTTTTACAA
>BJCM01270570.1:0-18672 GCA_018326385.1 Flaveria bidentis
TATCTTCCGAAGCCAAACATGAAGTCTTCCGAAGCCTCAGAGACAAAGTCTTCCGAAGCTTCAAGTTCATGAAGACAGATTTCTTCCGAAGACTTTTAGTAACATGTTTTATCTGATGTACTGTTCCATAAAGCTGGACACCTTTCCGCTGCATCTCTGCAAGTCACCAACTTACATGAGTTGGTGAAAAGGTCCATGCTTTTGGTAACTGTACATTCAAGTCTTGAGACTGTAAATTTTTACTTTATGTACTTTATCCTTTTTGTAATAGATAAGGATGTGAGCTATGCATGTCATAGTCACAAGTCAAAAGGCAATCTGCCTTTTGACTCTACAATTGATTTTGTTTGTGTCTAGTCAATTGTATCCAGCTGGCTTTCAAAGTATAGCCGGCTGTAGGATGTAGTATAAGTATCTCATGTTCTTGTATCTTTCATATATGCTTTGTAACACTTGTAATAGAACATAGAGAAAGCAATATATTGCATTCTTGAAAATCATACACTTGTGTTCTTTGTGTTCTGTCTCTTGCATTACTTGTGTTCTTAGTGTCTCAACTTGGTTAATCCAGTTTACTATTTGATTAAAGTTTAGTAAATCTCCTCTTTGTGTTTTTGTGTTGTAACTTACACCATTCAACGATCCTGCAGAAACTTCTTTGCAACCTAAAGAAAGTTGCTATATTATTTTATGATGGTATGGAAGAGATTGTTTCAACCAAAGACGATGAAGACGAAGAAATGACAACATCTATATCTACCCACACGACCACCACTTTGTTCCCTCATCTTCAATCTCTTGAACTTTTTAAAATGGATAATCTTAAGCGTATCGGTGGTGGTGGTGTTACCAAAAGTACAACTAATAGTGGTCAATCCAAGGTATATTTTCTAGGTCAATGATCAATAACCTTTTAATATTCACTAGCGTGTAATTACCCATGCTATACTACGGGTTGATGCAGAATAAAATTTATATGGAAAACTAGATAGAAATAAACACTACAAAATATTCGAAGTTGAAGAAAACATTACATTGTGAAATTAAGTATCAAGAAACACGAAAGCTAATTGAAAAATAAAATAATTAAAAACATAGTATATTTGACGTTGCCAAATGATGATATATAATATAATCATACTTAGATACCGAGTAAAAAAATAAAACAAAACAAGTAAAATATTAAAGAGTAAAATATTAAATTATAAAAATAAACATATCGTAACAGAATACAAAAACTACTCTTTTTAAAATTATGACTAGAAAAAAAAACGGCCTAAAAGTAATTATTATAAATACAGTATTCCACTAGTGGTCTTGAAAAAGTGTTGGCTGTAGGGTGTAAAATGTACTTTAACATTGGGCCTAAATCAATTTTTAAAAGACAATACGATTAAAACCTGTAACGTGCTAGCCAGTGTTTACTTCCATCATTTTTAATACGATTAGTATATAAATTATTTATGGAGGATACAATTGTAATTTTATTTAAAGTGTAAGACATATTGTAATTCTTTTAAGCATGATATACAAGTGTGCTATGCAATTGTTTCTAAATTGCCTTCATTAAGAGCATTCACAACCTATTCTTCATCTTTATTCATACAATTACACTATAAATTATTATTTTTTCTCTTTCTTTTTCTACTTTATCATTACTTTTTTTCTCTCCTTCACTCACAACCACTTAAAATATATTAAAAATTAGGATTTTGAATAATGATTTCTAAAAATACAAATTGAACAATAAATTTCTCATATCATTCACTCACAACCACTTATAACCATATCATATAATATAAGGACTACACTTACATTATTTTAGTAAACGGGTTGTGAATGCTCTAAGTATACTTCTTCTAACTAATACATTTACTCTTTATAATGCTTTTAAAATAATAATTAAATTTACATTTACTCTTTATATATTTATAATTATATATTATTAAAATTAAGTATTATCTTATGATTTAAATATATAATTACCAAATATTACATAGTTATAATAATGATAATAATAATAGTAATAATAATAATACTAATAATAACAATAATAATTATAATAATAATAATAATAATAATAATAATAATAATAATAACACCCAAATATAATTAATGTTTAAGTCAGGCCAGATTAGATTTTGTTTTTCAGTTGAGACTCAGTAACACCAGTCGCATCGCGTGGGTCAAACCACTTTATGATAAATATATCTTAGGATGACAAGATAGTAATTTCATTGTTAATACACATTATTAATTCATTATGTTATAATATGATATTATTTAGTTCACTTACATTAAATTTCATTTTATTTATGATATTATAAAATGACATTTAAATTTATATTTACTAATTATATTTTTATAACTAAATACTATTTAAATTAAGTATTATTTTTTTTAAAATATCTAAGTATATAACTAATATATATCTTCATATTTATAATAACAATAATACTAATATTTTCTAGGAGCATATTGTGAGTTTAATAATTTTAATATCTATGTAATATATGTTAGTTAGTGACATATTATTTAATATGTTTTGAAAATAATTACAATAATAATAAATATCATCATATTAATACTACTACTACTAACTAACTATTATTATAAGGTTAATAACAATAACAACAACAACTATAATACTTGTGTTATTATATTAGTTACAATATAATACCGTGCATCTGTCATGTTATTATATTTATAACAATTTAGTGTTCGATAATTGTATTATGACAATATAATAATGAATCACTAAAACATGTGTAGCGACAAATCCGAGTGCATATATAGTTGAACTCACCGGAACCATGATAATCCCAAAAACTATAATTATGATCTTATTTTATACACTTCAAATCAAACCGCGGTAGACACTAGTTTTCTTTAATTATCTATCTTTCTTTCACTGTGATATGATATTTTATAAGCTACTTTTTTTTAAATTACAATGAAAAATAGATGAAATAGTTAAAATATTTCATTGTTTCATAAAAGTTTACGGATCACATATTGTGACTCTAGCCAACATCAGCTAAGCTAATTACAATCAGTGTCAATTATGATATTAAAGTCTACTTAACATGCAAGCTAATTCAATTTTTCTTTTTTCATTTCTTGTAGTTTTCTCAAGTGGATTTAGTTTCATGGTCCTTATGCCAATACATCAAGGAGATTAATATAGATGTATGTTTTGCTTTATCAAGTTTGATCCCATCTTATGCCGCTGGACACACGCAAAAGCTTCAAGTGTTGAGCATACGAGATTGCAGGTCAATGATGGAGGTGTTTGAAACTAAAGAGATCAACAATGACAATGCTAGTGGTTGTTGTACAACTTCAATCTTAATTCTAAGACCAAGAACCAGTACAATACATAAACTTCCCAACCTAAAGATATTAACAATTGTTGATTGCGAGCGTTTGGAAAGCATATTCACATTTTCCACTCTTAAAAGCCTCAAGGAACTCGAAAAGCTGACCGTAGAAAATTGCAAGGCAATGAAAGTGTTTGTGAGGGAAGAATACGAAGAGCAAACAACAAAGGATGTGGTCTTTAATCCTCATTTGAAATCAATTTAACTAACCAATCTACCTATCCTTGAAGGTTTCTTACTGGGGATGAATTATATTGAATTCCATTGGCCATTGTTAGATTATGTTTTGATTGACGATTGCCCCCGAATGATGGCGTTCACATCTGGTTGCTCAACAACCCCCAGACTCAAGTACATACACACTGAGCTAGGAAAATATAATCTTGAACGGGACCTTAACTTTAACATGACACCTAGGTTGCATCAGGTACGTTTGTTTTTCCTTTTGCATTATCTAAACAAGGAGAGATAATCCAAGTAAAAGCAGTATATACATTAATTAATTAACTAGCTTATTTGTAAGTTCATATTGCCCTATGAAAAAAGTACATGGTACCTTGAACTAGACCTTACATATTTAAATTTCATAATTATTGAAGTGGATCAATGGGCATCTAAGAATGAGTTCAGAACGTCATATGTAAGCCTTTTTTTTATCGTCTGTTATTTTTTTTTCCCTTTTTTGGCTTTGCAGACACCATCCCCAAGTTTAGACGGTAGAAACTCGCGCCTACCATTTCAGAAGGGAGACCTTTGTTTTATCATAACTTGATGGAAATCAAACTAACACGCAAAAGCCAACATAAAAATATTATTCCATCCAGTCAGTTGCAACAACTACAAAGGCTTGAAAAAATTCATGCAGATGGTTGTGATGCCTTAGAAGAGGTATTTGAAGTAGCATTGAAAGCGACAAACTTGGAGCATTTGAACATAATCAAGTATATATGGAAGAGCAATTAATCGAAAATATTGGAGTTTCCGAACCTCACAAGACTTTCTATTGATAAATGCGTAAGCTTAGAATATGTTTTCACATGTTCTATGGCTGCTAGTCTCATTCAACTCCAAGAGCTACATATACAAAGGTGTGATAATATGAAGGTAGTCATCAAGCAAGAAGAAGAAGATAGTGATGCCAAATTCAAAGAGATATTGCTTCCTTGTCTAAGGTCCTTAAAACTTAATCTTCTTTCAAGTCTCGAGGGATTTTGCTTAGGGAAATACGATTTTACATTGCCATCCCTGGATACCCTAGAAATCACAAAATGCCCAAGAATAACAGTTTTCACTCGGAGCCGTTCAGTTACCCCAAAGCTAACACTAGTAGAGACGGATTCTGGCTCCTTTGATATTGGAGAAGACATCAATACTTTTATAGTGACAAAACTTCAACAGGTAAGTAACTAGATGATGTTTCCTTATATTATTCTTACAAACATTTGAAAAGTTGTTACTACTTTTGTCATTTACGTACGTTATTCTTAACTTAAAACTCCAACAACTCGATCTCTAGTTTTAACCTTCTATTTTATTTATTTATTTATTTTGTGCAGGGGTTTAACTTTGGAGAGTTTTTATGAGTCTTGTTCTAGTGAGGATGAAGAATACTTGGAAATAAATTAATTTTCAAGGTGAATACTACTATTTCTAAGTTTGTTGTAATCATTAGTCTATCAAAATTTTCATGTAAGTTAATTTATGATCTGGTCATTTGAACGTGGGTGTTGGGTTGGTTTCAGGTTCGTGGGGCTTCTAATTACACTGCATATACTCAGGTTTTTGCATTATTTCACATCTTGTAAGTAGAATTAGAGTAATCAGGGTGACACTCATGGCTGTCTTATATGGTTTTGGAGCTGTGAATTTTTCATACAGTTATTAATTTTTCTTCATCAGGTAATATATTAATTGAGATATTAGATTCATCACTGCAAGTGCATAGGAAAAAATGTCAAGTAAAGTTTATGCCCAAAAAACCTTAAACTGAAATATGAAAGCATCCATAGGGGGCTTGTTCATCAACATATTCACACACGCATTAGAATGTTATGATACTTTTAAATCCTTTTAAAATTTTTAGTTTTGATATGCTTGTTTTCCATATGTGTTGCTTTATGTATTCCTATGTTAGTTTTGAGTTAAATTTTTTTTTTCTGTTGTTCTTAAGTATTAAAACTCAAGTTATTATACATGCTGGTTGAATATCTATTAGTCATTTTATTATCTGTTTTTGTAAGGCGGTAAGTTATAATAAACATGGTTTGGATGGGGATATCAGCTTCTTGTGACAATTAAGCTGAGATAAGAGCACGATCAAGTTTGTGATAACCATACTCGATCACACCCGCAAAACCAGCCAACCTTATATATCTTATAATATTTTCAGGGTAAGCACTTCATCAATGTAATCCCAAAAAGCTTTATCACCTCGTCTAACACGTAAAATTCCTTCATTGCTTTCTGGATCTCAAAAATAATAATCAATTCTATGTTGACCACTTAAAAATAACAAATCGTTATTTAATGGACCTGGTGTAATTATCTAGCTCATTTTGATTTTTGAAATGAAGTGTGAAATTATAGAATAATAACTTCAAAAATAGTGAAATAAGATTTAGAAGGATTTGAATGAATTGTTTGGTGGTTCACATATAAATGGTGAAAGGTTGATGAATAAATAGAGTGAGTAGGTTGACGAATAAATGGTGTTAGGTTAGAAATGAATTCGGTCAAAAAACTCAGAACCCGCCCTTGACGGGGGCGTGATCTGACTTTATTTTGTGTGGTTTAGATGAAGTTGAGTGAGTGTGTTAGTTGGATCGGATAGTGTGGGTATAGTGGAGAACTCGTCATTGGCAAGGGCATGGTCTCCCTAGTCACATCTTGTCAACATCGTCACACAACATAACAAAAAATGCAAGGGGGTGGTTTCGAGGTGCAGAACCCGCCCCTACCGGGGGCGGGTACTCCTAAGGTCAACATCGTGCAAAAAATTCCCCATTGTCAACTTCATTTTCAAAAAAGTACATTTAAAAAAATCCATATTAGAACCAATATCTTCTAATGACATTATAGCTTAAGAATTTTATAAGATTCCCTCAAATTTAAGTTTCCCTCGTTATAAGAATCCAACTCAATAAAAAAAATAGACTCTTTTATTTTTCAAAAATGTCAGATATAAAAATTAAAGTATTGTAATATTAATTAATGTAACCTTAGCTAAGAGTTATAGTTATTATGATCACTAACACAATATAAAACATTATAACTCAAATAGTTGAATATATCAACCAATCACATCACTTCCTAATTTGTTCAATTAAAAAACCTGGACCAAAGCATTTGAAATGGCATGACATTTAACCCAATTGAATTCGAACCCTTTGAAATATGCAACCGGTAAAGGTTGTGTAGCAATGCGGAAAAGAAAACAAGGTTGTAGACCATTTTGATTGCAGCATTTGAAACAACCCATCATCTAATCTATTTGAAACAACTAGTAAAGATTGTGTATGAATGTAGGCACCTGTTTAGTTTGATTTTAGTTTAGTGACAAAATGGGTTGGTTATGTGTCCTATGCACAAAACACCTTTAATCCACATTTGAAAACAAAAGGGATGCCTTTAAACTTTAAACCTGTTTGACATTTTTTTTTTGGTTTTTTTTGTTTTTTTGCAAAAGACAAAAATACATAACTAAAAAAATTTAAAACAAGATAGAAATAGAAAAACAAATAAAATACGTGTTGCATCCCACGTAGTGCCTCTTTTTAACGTCTTTGGCTAGACTTTTTGAAACCTTATTCAATATTGTGCAAGCTCCAATAAAACCTCCCCAAGCTTAAACTTTTTAATATGCTCTTTTGTTGCATCCTTATCAATAAGTTTGGTTGACACTAAAACCGAAACATCAATGTTAGATAACTTAATGCATTCAATACTTAGTAGTTCAATTATATCTAAATAGTTTAAGCATGATATATCGCTTGAGTAACAAACTGCATCATCTATGTTGAAATTGATTATCTCCCCATCAAACACCATAGAAAGTATAACATTATAAACATCAATCTTAGTTCTACTAGTTTCTAAAAATGGTCTTCCCAACAACATAGAACTTGAATTTATAAAGTCATAATTCTTCATATCTAAAACATAAAAATCAGTTGGGAACACTAGTTCATCCACTTGAACTAAAAAATCCTCTAATACACCTTTTGGGTGTACTATAGACTTATCAGCCAATTGAATGACCACCCCGGTCCTCTTTAACAGTCCTACATTAAGTGTTTTAAGAATTGAGTATGGTAGAATGTTAATAGAGGCTTCAAAGTCAAGCATTGCTCTAAGAACACTAACATTTCCTAATTTACAAGGATCGGTGAAGATACCTGGATCCTTGCACTTTGGGGGTAATCTTTTTTATGAAACAACAAAAATATTTTCACTTACCTTTACCATTTCATTACCTTTTAGCTTCTTTGTTTAATAGCATGAATAAGTGGAATGTTTACCTCTACCATTTGGAAAGTTTTCATGATTTCTTGTTCTTTCCTTTCTTTTTGTGTATCTCTTAATCTTGAAGGGAATGGAGGCGAAGGAGTAAATTGGTCATTTTTATTTGGCTTTGGTGCTTTATTCTTTTTATCCTCCTTATTTTCATCAACATTCTCTTCCTTTTTGTCTACTTCATGTAATTCCGACCCTTTACAACTCTCGTCACTTCTCAAGTTAATAGCACAAACATTATGCTTCAGATTTGTCTCGGTTTGAGCAGATAGTTCACCTTGAGATTCTATCTTACTTACGAAATTAGCAAGTTTAGCCATTTGTTTCTCTAAGTTCTTAATGATAGATCTTGTTTCTTGTTGAAATGCTTTCGTCTCTTGCTGGAATATGTGCGTGTTAGTTGATAAATTCTTGACGATGTCCTCCAAAGACATTCCCGAACTCCTTCGTTGTTGTTGAAACTGAAAGTTTTGTTGATTGTTTTGCATCTTAAATGGAGGTCTTTGGTGAAACTGTGGAGGTCTTTGTGGATAACCAACATTAGGCGCTTGTCCCTAATTTTTATTATTTCTGGGTTGTTCATAAGGTCTTGAATTTTGTCCTCGATAACCTCCTATTGCTTGTGCCTTGTCTACATATTCTTGAAGTGTGGGACACATATCAACAGGGTGTCCAAATTGTAAGCATATTGCACAAGCTCGAGGTTTTGGCTCAACATCCCTACCTTTTGTAAGTTTCATTACAACTTTAGTCAATTCGACAAGTTGGTTTTCAATGTAAGGGGTGCTCACTTCTTTAACTGCCTGTGATACATCATTATACCATCCTTCTTCCTGTGAGAAATGTTTGGTATCTTCAGCTATTAAGGTTATAAAGGCTCTAATTTGAGTCAATGTTTTATCAAGTAAAGCTCCTCCACTAAAGGCATTTATCAAACATCTCTTTAGTGGTGCTAACCCTTCATAGAAGAACTAAAGTAGTTGATGTTCCAAGATGCCATGTTGTGGGCATCGAGCACGTAACTTTTTGAATCTTTCCTAGTAGGTATGCAAAGCTTCTCTTTTTGCTTGTTTAATCCCAATGATCTCCTTGCGTAGAATAGAGGCGTTGACTTTCGAGAAATACTTGTCTAAGAAAAATTTTGCAAGATCATTCTATCTGTTTACCGACCCCGGTGGTAGGTAATATAACCATTCTTTAGCCGAATCTTGCATAGCAAAGGGGAGCGCCCTAAGCTTGATTTGATCTTCAATGACATTGTGTGGCTTCATTCCAAAACACATAACATGAAATTACTTAAGGAATTTGTAAGGGTCTTTATTCTCAAGGCCTCGAATTAGTGGTAACAATTGGATGAGACTGGATTTCAACTCAAAGTTCACCGTAGCAGGATAGTTTATGTAGAGGGGTTGTTAGGTAACATCATGGGTTGCCCACTATCTAAGAGTTTGTTCGGTTGAAGTTGCTATGGTTGGTTTGGGTGAGGGTGGTTCTTTATGGAGGTGATTGTGGTGGAGTGGTGGTTGTTTATAAGTGTTGTGATGATTCGGTTTCAAATTCAAATTCACTTAACAAGGGTATATCTTGCCAAATGTCCGAACCTTCAGGTAAGGTAATAGGTGTTGAGGAACTTGCTAACTTCTTTCGAAGCTTCACTTGTTTCCTTAACCAATTCACGGCTTTTTCTATCTCCTAGTCAATCTCAAGTGGTGTACACGTATGAAAATATTTTGGCATAAAATGATTAGAATCGCCGTATCCCCGCAACAACACCAGTTTGTTGGGTGTCGAATCCAACAAATAAATAATAAAAATGTAAACCTCCCATGCATACACTAAGTATAGTATGAGCGGAAGTAGGGTTCATGTCCTTAGGGATACATGTCGATTATTTTATACCAAAAAAGTTTTAGCACAGTTACTTTGATTACTTACGTGTTAAAGAAGGTGGAGTTTTAATTAAAAACTAAAACTAGAAGTAAATTGCAAAACTTAAATAAAATTTCCAGCGAGCTGACATGATCATGTCAAAACTATAAAGGAAATTCCACTCGGTCGTGTTAAGGTTCTGCCAGAAAAACATAAATTAATATTTTTGTATTTTTTAATTATGAAAAATGGATTACTGAAGACATTAATTAAATTGTGAAATTAATTTAAATATAAAAACTAATTCCAACACTAAGGTAGTTTCTTGATTCGATTTGTCTTACGATCATTAATGATTATAATGTGATGACTAAATGATTTGTATCGATACTAGACATCACATTGTTTGGAAATTCACTCTATCTAATGTCCAATCAATTGCAGTTAGTTGATTAGAGCCAACCCGCTACTCTAAGCTCATGTCGTTCAGATCTTAACGTGTGGGTTGCAACGATAGAAGTATCAATTATAATTAAACACACACGTCGTTTGGTATGTTTAACTAGATTGTCTGATTCTATAATGAGAATAAATTTTTAGACAAACTCAAACCGTTAATTGTTCCTTATATAAAAAATCAAAAATTGATTAGGGTTTTAAATTTTGAAGAAAATTATTAGAAAATTAATAAAGTAACCAATTTTATTAACAATATAATATATACTGGATTGGATCAGAGTTTAAGATCAAGAATCAAACATGCAAACCATTAAAAAAACAGCTCATAAAAGTTTCATATAAGTTTAAACTAAATCAAAGAAATCAAACTTTAATGTTGAAACTAAGATTGTTCTAGCCGGACATGATAACTAGATCAATCAAAACTAAAATAAAAATAAAAACTTATGAAACAATAAATACGTATGATTAAGTATCTTCGATAAAAAGAATTCCACCCACGAAAAGAACTACATTGCTATAGCTCTTCTTGTTAGTTGAACTTGACTCTTCAAGATGCTATCCACACTTTTAGGCCTTTTTGTAGTTTATCTTTTAAGTTTTTAAATAAATCTGTGGATAATCATCTCCAAAAAAATTCCTAAACTTTAGGAATTATTGTGCCCTCTTTAAAATTCTGGATTTTCTTCAAAAACATCTCAATTGTTTTCACAAACCTTTATTTCCTATCCCACTCACATCAAACCTACAAAACCAATAAAAACACACCAAAGTAGATTTCATTCCACCAAAACAACTATTATATGAAATAAGCGTAAAATGAATGAAAGAAATGCAAAAATATATGCTAAAATATACTCTAAAATTACTATAATTAATGACTAAATATATAACTAACAACAAGAAATGTTATAGATTGAGAAAGAAATGGTTGATATCAACAATAAGGTCATCAATGTATTTTAGCAAGTGTGTATGTTTGTCTTAAGATATTTTATTCCTGAATTTTGTTAGTATTTTGTCATTTGAACAAGGTTTCACACAAGATTGTACAAAGAACATGAAAATCTAGATTTTTGTTAGTATCTTGCATCTTCTTAACTGAAGTAAAAGGTGACGATGAATCTAGACAAAGAAAGTGTAATTTTTTTTATTTATGTTGATTTTTGTTGTGTGAATTGTAAGACACCCATTCGTATTTTCTTTTAATGTTTTGATTATAATTTCCTTCCGTCGTATTGCACAAGTACATTACTAACAGAAATGAATACCATTTGTAAATAATTGTTACCATTACATCGCGCGGGTTTTACACTAGTGATATTAATGAGCGTTATTTTGATTTTAATAACCCTAACTTGTATTTATTTTTAGGGTAATCTAAACTCAAGTAATATTAACAAGCACCTCCAATTTATAAGTTTATCTTGATCTAACAATCCCATACTAATTAATAGTTAGCTTCGTTAGTTTTTTTATGACAAACCAAATATGTGACCAAAACATTAAGCAAAAAATTAAAATCTACAATAGTATCTCTATGTGTTAATATGTTAAACATTTGTAATTAATAGTATCTCTATGTGTTATTTCATATTGTTAATTTCTAACCATTATGGGTTTTAGTTATAGATCTCTAAGCATGTCATTTAATCGAAAATAGATGTCTATGATGAGAACCATATTTTTTACGGGTGAACTTGAAGTTTTTGGATCTTGGTACGCTTAGGCTTGGTTTTAAAGGTAGCCCTAGCTAACAAGACGATGCTTAAGCATCAACCGAGTCTTGGTGACCATATGGATGTGTATGCGTGAGTTTTGGCTTGCCATAGGGGCAATTCTTTTGGACCCACAGGTGTAGGAGTATTAATTTTTTAATCCATTTTTAAGGTTAGTTAGACTTTTATATTTATTTTTGTAAAGAATATTTATGTAAAATTTTGTATATATGTTGTTCATGTATGCATATATGTTTGTGTTTAGGCTTGACTTATGTTTATGTGTGTATGTGCAGACAAGAAATGTGGCCTAAGATCAACAAGTTGATGATATGAGATGAACCATGCGAAAGTTGATGATATGAGATGAACCATGCGAATGGAGAGGCAACATCAAATAACATGTTTTATAATTAGTTGAGTTATTGTATTGTTGTTGGATTTGTAAACAATAACTTTGGAACGTAAATGGATTTTAGATTGTAGTTTAATGCTATATTTGAATTGTATGGAGTTTTAGGTCTATATATTGGAATATTTCATCTTTTAAATTATTTTTTATTAAAAATAATTCTTGTCACAAACTTGTTGCAAAATAAATTGATAGATGTTATTGCAACTATATCGCAACATTGTCGCAAAAATTTAAATACACAAACTCTAATAAAATAAGATTTTTGGAGCCACATGTGTTAGAATTTTGGACACGAAATAATTATATTTATATATTTGTTATATAAATAATTATTTATTTATTGGTTTAAGTTCTCATTTTGTAACGAAATTTACTGTGTCCAAACTGAAACTAAGATGAATTAGTTATCGATGCTCGAAGTTGAATGGTCAGAATGAAGAAAGTAAAACTTGTGTAATTCTAATAGGAAATTATTGTAATTTCTTGCATAATATTAATAAAACTATGTATTGATTAATATGAATGTTTTATGTTTTGATCAAGTCTTTTAATAAATATTATGAATGTTTATTATGAATCATAATATTTATTAAAACTGATATTAAACATGTCATGAATAAAATGAGTATATAAATTGGGTCTCATAGCATGAGTATATGACTAAACTCTTGATGAAAAAGAAAAAAAGAGAAGAAGAAATGTATTATCTTTAGATTCAACATGTTTTAATGAAATTTAAAGAGGAAGACTCTCTAAATTGTTCTTCCTACACTATCATCTTTAATCTAATTTCACATAACATCATTACACATATTTTACCCGGTGATCTCTCATGCCTGAGGCACTCTTCGGTAGTACATACTGCTTTGGCTGTTATACACCGGGACACAGACGCGTTGTCTTGAGTAGAGACACTGTAAGGCCCCATTCCCGGGATGCTTACAGTTGGTCGATCATCGCAAATAAAACATATATATTTACATTTGTCTTAAGTAAACACTGCAGCGAAAACATTTCAAAATGACATTTCATTTCATCATAAAGGCTTTTGCAAAATAATACATCGTTATCCAGTTACAAAATACATGTTGCATTACATCACAAAAGCATTATAAATATGGATGTCATCCATAAGAGCTGAGTAGCCACCTCGTGCCATCCTCAGCAACCATCACCTGCCAACTGGAAACACATAAAAGTCAGTGTTGCTGAGTGAGTTCTAGTTTTATAATAAAACATACTTTTCTTTCATTAAAACCATTCTTTACTTTCATGCGATCATACATCATACGTACACATAGATAATATCATTATTATCTTCATCATTCATTCGTTCATACTTTCATTCTTTCATCGTGCGTCGTTAACATTCATATTTTTTCGTCATTACATCATTTCTTTCCATCAAAACCATAAACTTTACCCTTCAATTTCCTGGTACTAGACCTAGGCCTATCATAGACCTTCTATAACGGTGCTTCGCACCTCTGGCCACAATACCTAAGGTAGAGTTTAGGTGTACCATTGCCATGTGCAATACCCTTCTGTTTCCTGGTACTGGACCTAGGCCTATCATGGATCTTCTATAACGGTGCTCCGCACCTCTGGTCACATCACCTAAGGTATGCAGCAATGGTTCTATACAAATGGTCAATCACAAAGAGAGACCCCGATGTGCATCCTCCCGGGTTAGCGAACCCACACACTGTTGGGCTAACACCTTACAATGGCGTGTCCCGACATACATGGCTTGCAAGACTTTCTTTACTTTCACTATTCATTAATGCATGCATTCATTCATCATGTTCCTCTTTTCATTATCTTCCATTTTACGTTACATAATACTTTCACTTCATTCATTAACATTCAACATAAAGCTACGGGAAAGATAAACGTACATAGTAAGGAACATCATCATACACAGTTAGCATCATCATACAGGGCAACATCATACATACATACTTCATGCATAAACATACAACATCATACATCTTCATCAACAGGCCCAACATAGCTTTATGACCTCAAAAGTCAACTTACAAGAACTTACGGGAACCTTCCACGTCAAAACTTACATCTGTACTTTCCCCCGAAAGTCAGTAAATAAACTATGTTTTCCTCGGGTACACTAGCCCTACTTGGGCGAATGGGCACCTCTCAGTCGCATAACCTCTCATGCGACTGAACACCATGCGAATGAACAATATGCGATTGAACACCTATGCGAATGAACTAATGCGGATGAATACTTGTGCGAATGGACCTAATGCGGATGGAACTAGGCGTATGGGCTTCAGTCGCATGACTCCCCATGCGATTGACCCTCAGTCGCACGAATGGCAGGCGTATGGGCCTCAGTCGTACGTCTCATATACGATTGACCCTCAATCACACGACTGGCATGCGTGTGGGCTTCAGTCGCATGACTGGCATGCCATTCGGTCGCATAGCCCTAACTTTGCAGAATATAGCTCACCCCTGAACCCAATCTGCTATTTTCGACCTCCAAGCTCTTCCAAACCTCTTCTAAGCCCAAATCAACCATCCTAAACCTTAGGAATGCATACCACAACACCATTCAAGTACACATAAGCTAAAAAGCAAGACCCAAACAAATCATACAAATACACACATACACAAACGGGTCAAACACACACACACACTTCAAACACGATTTTCAGATGTGTTCCAGCCCCAAAATCATTCAAAAACGTGTAAATGAGGGGTGCTAGAACTCACACAAACAACCACAATGAGAAGAGCTTCAATTAGACTCGCTACACTTCGATTTCCATGCTCGAATCCATACGAACCAAGCTCGAAACCCCTTTTTCTCCCTTTTCTCCTTCTCTTCTCTCTTTTGGTTGATTTTTTGGGTATGGGGAGAGGGTGAGGGATACTCTCTCCCTTTAAATACCTCCACTCACCCAACTTTCTCTCGTTGGCGAGTTTGGTCCCTCGACTTTGGACTTTATTTTTTTTCTCCTTTCGTCAGCTTCAAAATTAAATAACCGAGTGTTACAAGTCCACCCCCCTTAAATAGGTTTCATCCCCGAAACCTATTATTCCTTGAACAAACGTGGGTAATGATGCCTCATCTCTTCTTCAGTCTCCCATGTAGACTCGGATCCTTTCCTGTGCTTCCACTATACACTCACAAGAGGAACCGCTTTATTCCGCAGCCTCTTCTCTTTTTGATCGATGATTGCCACTGGTTGCTCCACATAATTGAGTCGTTCGTCTACTTCGATATCCTCCAGTGGAACAATCATATCTTTATCTGCCAAGCACTTTCTCAAATGAGATACATGGAATGTCGGGTGAATCCCACTTAACTCATCCGGTAACTCCAGTCTATAGGCCACCTCTCCTACTCGAGCGATGATTCGAAAAGGCCCTATATACCTTGGGCTCAACTTGCCCCGCTTTTTGAATCGGATAATACCCTTACAAGGTGAGACCTTCAACATAACTCGGTCACCCACCTGGAACTCAATCGATCTGCGTCGCTTATCAGCATACGACTTCTGTCTATCTTTGGCTGGTTTCATGAAGGCCTTGATCTTTTCAAGCTTCTTAGTCGTAGCCTCGATTACCCTGACTCTCCCTAGTTCTTTTTGACCAATATCACCCCAACAGATGGGTGTTCTGCATCTTCTACCGTATAGCATCTCATAAGGTGGCATACAAATGCTTGCATGATAACTGTTGTTGTATGAGAACTCAGCTAATGGTAAGTGGTCATCCCAACTTCCCTCAAAATCAATAACACATGCCCGAAGCATGTCCTCCAATGTCTGGGGATGATAAGTCGTGCTAATATGTAACCTCGTCCCCATAGCGTCGTGGAATTTCTTCCAGAATTTAGATGTAAACCGGGTGTCACGATCAGACACAATATACACCGGTACACAATGACGAGTTACAATCTCCTTGATGAAAAGATCCTGCTAACCTCTCCGGTGAATATGTCTCACGGATCAGTAGGAAGTGAGCACTCTTCGTCAAGCGGTCAACAACCACCCATATAGCATCATACCCTTTCGGGGTACGCGGCAGCTTCGTAATGAAATCCATGGTGATGTGCTCCCACTTCCATTCCGGTATATCCAAAGGTTGAATCTGTCATACCCCTACCTTGACGGCGGAAACGTCGAGATGTGAGGGTTAAGATTGTTCAAAACCACATAACGCTATATTTAAATGTAAATATTAAAATTATAAGTTTCAAAAGAAAGTACAATCATAAGTCTCAAACATGAAATAATTCCCAAACTAAGTAAAACATAACATAGTCATTTTATTCATTTAACTAGGTCCAAATCCTAGTTTATTGCAAGCTTTATTTGATCACTTTAAACTTGGGCATTTCCTGAAACATGATAAAAATAAAAGGTCAACTAAAAAGTTGGTGAGTTTCCAAGGTATTCATACATAATATAATAAGGTTAAAGTAGCAATTCATGTCATAGGTTATAAGTTAGCAAGATTATAGAACACATATCATTACAACCAAACCTCAACTTGATTACAAGTATACATGATTGGCTAAGTGTATTTGGTTCCCATGATGATCAAGCATACGTCATCAGGAGCCGGCAATACCTCGACTTTAGCACCAAATAGGCTTGTCAGGCCCAAAGATCTAAGACGTCGCTAGGCTAGCAATAGTTAATGATTACAAACAAATATGTATCTCATATAATCACTTACAACATAATATGGCAATATATAAATATGAATTGAAAGTTCTTTACAAGTTCAAACGTTTATAAGTGTATATTGTAATGTATCATGTTTCACCCCAAAATAGTGTGAAATATATAAAAAGGGCAAGGAAACTCACATGACGTATATGTGTATAAGATGATTATAGAAGTTAACGATGTTCCAAATAATTCTTTTACAAGGTACCTAAACGTATACACATTACATGTTTAAGTTTACTAATATGATTAACGTTTTAACATGATCTAGGGTTTCAAAGGGAAATTTGGGATTGTGATAAATAGGCTAATAACAAAATAACCACTTTCATTTTAATTTAAGGGAAAAGAAAACTCACACCAATTAAGTAGTTTATATAAAAAAATTAAATCTTAAATTACTTATAAAAATTTACATAACTCCATTATAAAGTGTAAATTTATTTGTAAAAATGATGATCTTAATCAATAATTAATAGTGACATTTAAACCAATAATGATTTTAGTGCTTTAAATCATTGTTTAGAATCTATTTATAAAAAGAATTAACTAAATACAAATCTTTCGGTTATAGACATATTTAAATATTTAAAGGAATAAATTTACAGAAATAAATAAAATGACTTTAAAAATAATTTAAGTTTACAAACTTAATTTTAACATTTTTCAGAAATTATATATATATATATATAAAGGCTGAAAACAACAAAAAATATGGTTGAGGGGCCCCGGGTTCGAACCCGGGACCTCAAGGTTGGGATGTTAGCAGGTAACCATTGAACCATAGGCCTCAGCCGCGATGGATACCACGTCTTAAATCTAAAATACCAACTTAAGCAAAAAATCCCAAATCCTTAAGAACGCTAGATTCGTTTAGCCCCAAATTGAAGGTCAAAACAACATTGTGAACCCAATTAAGTTTGGGGATTTTGTTCCCCTCACAAAACCGAGTTCTGTGATGTATTTAATTTACCCGTTTGTTAGTGGTTTGGTATTGCACGAGACGAAGAACCAACCGCGACAAGGTACGGCTCGATCGATGCCCAATTGATCATATTTAACGAATTCGTCGCATAGAAAACTTCCAATAACTTTAGAGGTGAAAATCCCTATCAATTGTAGGTTAGCAAACTCGAAAAGAGGTCTTCGAATAGGTTGTAGATCACGGGTGAAGAGAGGATCGAAGGAGGTGTTTGTGTTTGTTTCAGGTGTATTTGGTGGTTGTAATCGATTAATGATAGATAGATGATTGTTTAAGTTTGATTAATTTGATTATTATTAGAGTTTAATTGACGAACGGTTAAAGAGTTGATGTCGAGCAGTTGCCAAGCTCAATCGACACCTTTAATCTCGATTTAAGGCTCATAAAGTGTTCAAATTCGTTTCAGGGTGTGACTAGAATCGATTAGGAATCAAATTCAGGGGTTACAAGTTGGTTTGGGGGATCGTCAGAGCTGCGCCGGGCCTTGCCGGCTGGCCGTCGGGAAAACAGTGGTAAGGGAGAGAAAAGGGTTGGGTTTTTCTAATTTTACCATTTTGGTCCTTGGGGTTTAAAAGTTAATATTTTATGTACAAACCTTGTTCTTAAAGTTTATAAAATGACAAAAACAACC
>BJCM01270573.1:0-12173 GCA_018326385.1 Flaveria bidentis
AATAAACAATGAAATATTAAACATTATAAACATCAACCACACTTTGTATTTCATTCATACCCATTAAATTACATATATGTAAGACATGATAGACATATTACATTAAACTCCTAAACTAGGTACACATGTATCAACAAACTCCCATTTGGACCTAGTTTACATCATTGTCTAACATTCTTATTAGCTCTTCAAACTTCTTGTACTTTTCCTCTCTTGTAACCCTGGCATTTTTTTCAAATGCGAAACAGTGTCGTAGGACATTTTGAAATTGGAGGGCTTGTACAATATCCTACGAATCATAGAATAGTGGCAACTTGTATAAGGTATATACATCATCAGCAGAACTGTTAGTCAGCCACATAGGGTCAAATACCTGTATAGTATCCATTTGGCTCTCCTTTTGTAAGACTATGACGGATTCACATGTTCTCCAATCGTAATACCGCCACTTGAAGTGTAGAGTGAATTCCTGTGGCATTTCCCATAGAGGAATTTTGGACATTGTGCGCGGAGGACTCCACTTCAGCACTACCTTTGGTTTTCCAGTAATGGGATCAAGTTTAGACCTTCGGTTGTTGAGGTCTGAAGTTTACCCACCTGTTATGGTATTATTTCCTCAATGCAGCCTCAAACCAACCTGACTTCTTTCTCGGATAAGCATAGAACAACTTTAAGCGTGCCGGCTGGTAGAGCTCAAAACCAGGGAGAGTCTTTAGATCATGTGGGAATCTAAAGTACTCTATGCCCTTTTTTTCTCTTAACTACATACACATTTAGATTCTCAAAATAAGCCCATGCAATGATCTTTCCTGACACCTTTAGGTGTTTCTTGACTTTGTATAGCTTGGTGTAGACATTGGTCTTTTGTGCAGTACGCATGGCTTGGATCTCAGCAAAACAGGCCGCCCATTCAGCCTTTTTGATGTCAATATCGGCGTCTGAGGCTTGGGCTTGACTCTCATTTTGCTCTGACTCTTTCTCCATCTGATCTAGCTTGTCAAATGTATCACTGTCAAGAGTATCACCCAAGTTGGGGACTACATTTCCCTCTCGGTCAGTGTACTCTGGATACTGGTCAGCAGTGACATCCTCTATCTCGATTTCATCTATATCGTTGAGCTCATTGTGACTTGTAACATTAAAAGTAGGAGCATCCTAAACGATCTCTTCCGGGTTTAGCCTAAACATCTCGCCAAGTTGATCGTCAGTCAAGTCATGAATGATTTCTCCTTCTTCGGGAGTATAGCTCACAGACCGTCTGACAATTCCTTGCAAATCAAGAATCATCGTGAGTTGAGACTTGATTTGCTAAAGGAGAGCAACATCGTATTCATCTTGCTGAGATGTTTGATTTGCTTGATTTAAACATTTTACGCATCAATTGTTAGTAATTAATCAAGACATTTAAACATTTGATAAATATATATAAACATTAATTATGTAATATTAATACAAGATTCAAGTACAAATTTTTCACAAATACACAAACTTCTAAGCATTACTTTGTCTTGAATGGCTTGCTTCTCAGCAGGTGAGGCAGAAGATGATGCTCCTTGGTCTTGATTTCTCTTTGTCCTTCTCTCTTGACTTGAGTTGAGGCAGATGCAGCTGCATCTCCTTCTTCATCAGTATCATCATTTTGCCTTCCCCTTATCCCTTCATCTTCATTCGTCTCATCATCATCACTATGATCATCAACCTCATTATCTTTATCATCACCCTCTCTTATCTTTAGTGGCTCATCTTTCGATCCCTTGAGTTTGAGCATGATAGTCTTGTTAGAAGCATCCAACTCCTCTATTCTCTTTTTTGATTGGTCGTTTTGCTCATGGAGTTGGGCAATTTGCTGAGCTTGCTGTGAGATCTGCTGTGCTTGGGTAGTGTTTAGCTCCATAAGCTGACGTAGTTGGGTAGCCTTCTCTTCATCACCGGCTAACAGATTCAGCACCATACGGTTAAGTGCTGCCTGCTGTTCCTCTACCCCAATGGAGGGTAGAGAGGGTCCTATGGTGAAGGTGGTGTGGGATGAGAGACCGGCTTGGTTGCTGGTGGTGGTAGTGGTGACTGTGGTGAACATGGGTGGAGGTATATGAGTGGGTAGTAGAGGTTAGGCTGTAGTGGTGGTGGATGGGAGTGTGGTAGTGATGGGTGGTGTGGTAGTGATGGTGGTAGCTGTTGTAGATATGGGGGATGTGGTGGTGGATGTGGCAGTAGAGATGGTGGTTGTGGCAGTAGTAGAGGATTGGTCACTATAAATCTTGGCCTCTTTCCATCTTGCCATAGGGTTGAGCCATTCTTTTCCTCCTCGAGCCCTTAGACATAGTGGCTCCCCCTTGGCTGCTGGGTAGGTCTGGGGTATATAATGGATCTGTATCAGCAAGAGCAACATCCCCGAACTCCTTGTGACGTCCACCAACCCCCCTAATACCTATCTCCGTAGCTACGACCCGGCTTCCCACCATTCGAACTAGAGGCTCTTCATCAGACTTCTCATCCACCTCCATCTGAAATTAGGGTTAATAGGAGCAAGCTCGGGTCCACCCTGACCATCACCTCCCTGATCAGCATTATGGTCATCTCCGTCGGAGTCATCGGAGGGTAGAGCAATCTGCTCAACATCCAAGTCACTATTTTCGTGGCTCCACTTCCTCCTTGCTGGTGGCACGTAGTCATCCCGGGCCAGATGCCTAAACAACCTCCTTACCAGGGGCTTCACTTGCTTGCCTCGGTAAACCTTCATCCTCCCAAGTGTGGTGTTATCCATGACCTCTAGTCTCACTACATCATCACTCTCTTTAGGCAGCGAGGGCAGCATTTGGTCAATGATCATCTCGAGGAACCGAGGGTACATACAGAATCCCTCCTTGCCCTTGGACTCTAGGTTCTCGACCCAGTAGTTGAAGATCATCCTTGAGAAGCTGAAAGGATGATTCAGTACCAGAGCCACAAAGGCATTCTAGAGCTGATCAGACAGCTCATCAAAACCACCTTTCCTCGAGACAATACACTTCAGCTACACATGGGCTAAGTACTTGAATTGGGGCCACAGGTTGCTCTTGTTGATCACACCTGCGTTTATGTCCCTCGAGTACTTAGCCCGAAGAAAGCAACCTCGGATAGTCAATGGATGCAGTCTGATAGGGCAATCACTGTCATCTCCCAACTCTAGCACCCGCCTTAGGCCTTCCTCACTGATCTCTAAAGCTTCTCCAAATACGGTACTCCTAATCCGATGTGGTTCAGCAGACCTGTCAACAATGGTGCATTCCCAGAACACCTGTTGAATCGCTCTATAAGGTGTGCACGGAGTAGATATCGCCTTGAAGATCCTTGATCTCCGTAAGAAGGCGATGATCCCAGCAAATAGTGGCATTCTTTGAGGTGACGTCCAAATGAGCACACAGGTTATGCATTGTGCTCATCATCCATCGACTCGCCATGTTTCTGTTACACAAGATAAATAAACCTTAGAGTTTGTGTAAGTGAATGACACTTGAATTGTAATGGACTTGAATCATTCTGTTTTGTCGTGCGAATGGATAATCTGACTGAGTCTTAGTCGTGCGAATGAGCTCAGTCCTAGACTGCCAAAATTCATAAATCTAAGTACTTACAAAAGGAAACTAACAAAAGACCTATTACAAGTAAAAGTAAACAATCTAAACTAAGATAAGTCCAACCTATACATGATTTTCAGTCATTCGCCTAATTCAATCGTGCGATTGAAGTTCATGAGTGTGTCCATTTGCATAACGTCTTTGTTCTGTAATGTAGAATCGATTTTTGATTAATACTTGTTGTTAAACATTTAGCTTAGTCTCATTCGACATGCAATCCATCAACATAACACTTAGTACTAAATAATTTGACATTTGAGTACATATTAGTGGTTTATTTAAAGGTTATGTTTTGGTATTTGTTTTGAACTGATTTGACCTTTTAAGGCTTGCTTAATCTGTGCATTTTGATTGAGTCTAGTCCCGCATTACCTGTGGAAACGATGCGGAGTCAGTAAGTATCACAAATAGGGTGCTAAACCTCTGATATGAAATATGGGCAAAGTGGTTTTGCTTTGGTGCGATTTAGGGGCGATTTGGGGGTGATGAATGTTTGCGACCGACTCCCCCTTTATTTATACTAGGGTTTCCTTCAGTCGTGCGACTGAACCTATTCGCACTCTTGATTCGTGCAACTGGGGCTCAGTCGTGAGACTTGCTCAGTCGGTCACATTCAGTCGTGCGACCGACTCATTCGGTCTGCTTCATTCGTCCGACTGGGGTTTAGTCGGATGACTGACTCAGTCGGTCACCACCATTTGTGTGATTGGCTCTTACTCGTGATCCAATCGTGCGAATGGTTCAATCTCATTGCTTCATTCATGCAACTAGACCATACTTATGGTCCAATCATGCGAATGACTCAAACTTGTTCATTTGACCTTAAGCACTTTCAAAACTTATCCTTTTAAACAATAGATAAAACATTTTCTTTGATGATCATCTCTGACATGACCTTTTAAATTGAAAAACCTGTTGATCACCTCAGACGTGATCCTTTTACTTAAACCAAATTTGTCACCTTAAACGTTACTCATTTTTTATTTTGAATGTTTTGGTCACCTCAGTCGTGACCCTTTTGAGTGAGTGATTCACAGAGTACGACGAGTTGTAGAGTCCGACTCTTACCTTACAATTTACTAAAACTAAATAGAACAACTTTGAAATTAAGAACAATAACCGGACATATTTTTGTAATTTTGATTAGAGATGAAATATGACCTATTAGAATAATTCTAATTAATTTTACTTCATGGACATCACAACTTCAATTCTAGTTAATCATTTCTGGTACGATTCATTTTGGAGTCATACAGCTATATCAGATTCACTTGGGACATTTTTAAAAAAAAATTGATACTTGATCCTTGTTTTCACTAATAGACAACAACAATTTCGGAAATCATACTAGAGCTACAAGATGCACACAATGATTTTGACTTTCAAGAGTTGTAGCTCACGTTGATTGTCAATATACATGTCCTCTTAAATCCATACACAAATTTTGACACACATTGGTGATTATTAAGTTTAATTATTTGAGAAGATTTTTAAGCGGTATACAGGTATATTACAAGAAGAAACTATTCTAAGATCTTTCAAAGAGATGCCAAGCCTCAGGTCAATGCCACTGCACAGCAGAGAGGCACAAACAATAATGAATTCTAGAATATTTAGGTTATGCTTATCCTCAGGTCAATGTCACCGCACAATAGAGAGGCACACAACCTATCTTCTTGTTTGAGGAATTAATTTCTTTTTACACATATCGCACCAACAACATAGGTTATTAGCTTGATTGCTCTATGCATTTTTTTCATGTGCTTTGCTCATATTTTATGGTCATCCGCACACATTTGTGGCGTTTATTTTCCTCGTCACCCTTTATTGGAACTTCGTTGATTGTGTTAACCAGGGATAAGATAGGAACCCACAGTTTGATGAACAACTTAGTTTGAGCTTGAAATCACCCATGAAGTCTGCTTATCTATTGTGTTGAATGTACCGACACATCATCTAATGAGCTAGGAACCTCTAGGTCTACTTTCTCTATGTTACCATAGTAGCGTACTAGTTTAACTATCATTTTTCCTTTTCATTTTGCTTTGACTATTCAAACTTTACTTTGGATTTTGAATCATGAGTAGTTAAACCTTTTAAAGTCCCAAATTAATTTCTTTCCTGTGTAATATCATTTTCCAAATTCGTTGAATTAGTATCACAGATTTGATTTCTTTCCTTTTAGCTAAGTTGTCCTCCTCCCTTGTTTTTTTAAGTAATTTAATCTAACCTATTCTCCCTCTAAAATTCTAAAACCGATAATGTTTTTGTGTTTAGAATTTTAATAGGCGAAGAAATAAAAGAGAAATAAAATAAACTAAAATAAAATAAAATAAAATAACATAAAATAAAAATAAAATAACTCTACTCGTCAGACTATGTACTGTCATCTTCTTGAATCATTACACTTTTCTTTTTCACCCTGTTGACCTCTAATAGATATAAAAATCTTGGTTTATCAAACTCTTTTGTGTAGAGGTTAGCATGTTGAAAGTGTGTATTAATTTTAACTACATCGATTAAATTCTTTTCAAAACAAACACATATAAAGTGATATTTAATTCCGATGTGTTTGGTCTTTGGATGTTGGATAGGATTTTTAGTTACGGCTATTGCAACAGAATTATCAACAAATATAGGAGTGTTAGAGAATTTCAAACCGTAGTCTCGTATTTGCTGTTGAATCTAGATGATTTGTGAATAGAAGCTTGCAGTAGCAACATATTCAGCTTCACAAGTTGACAATGCAACCAATGTCTGCTTCTTACATTGCCAAGTGACTAATCGTCTCCCAAAGAATTGACATCCTGGTGATGTTGACTTGTAGTTCATTTGTAGCCGCCATAATCAAAATCGCCATACGCAGTAAGTTCAAAGTCATCATCATGAGGATACCACAACCCAAGTGTTGGATTACCCTTCAAATAACGAAATATCCTTTTGATGCCCATGAGATGGTTGACTTTCGGTTTCGCTTGATATCTGGAGTAGAGACACGTCATATACATGATATCAGGTCGTGAGGTAGTGAGGTACATCAGGGATCCGAACATTCCTCGGTACATGGTGGCATCCACCAGATCACCATTTTCGTCGGGTGCCACATCGCGGTTTGTAGCCAGTGGAGTCCCAACTGCCGAAGCATTCTCCATATTGAACCGCTGAGAATATCGCCTACATACTTGGTTTGAGGTAGAAATATTCCCTTTGGTGTCTGATCCACCTGTAACCCGAGAAAGAACTTCATCTCTCCCATGGCACTTATTTCAAATTCAGCTTTCATTACTGCTTCAAATTCTTTGCATAATTCTTTTCATTTTTAGAACCAAAGATTATGTCATCAACATAGATCTGAAATAGCAGTAAGTCACCATCCTTTTCTTTGATGAACAGTTTATAGTCAATCATTCCTCTGCAAAAGTAGTGTTTCACAAGATAAGTCGAGAGGTTTTCATACCATGCTCTTGGGGCTTGATGGAGCCCGTAGACAGCCTTATCTAGTTTGTTAACTCCGTCCCGATGACACGGATCATCAAATCCTTTGGGTTGACTGACGTAAACTATCTCCCAGATTTCATCATGAAGGAATGCACTCTTTACATCTAATTGATAAACTTTGATCTTCATGTAAGATGCATAGGGTAGGAAGATACGGATTGCTTCCATTCTTGCCACAGGTGCAAACACTTCATTCTAATCAATACCCTCGACTTGTCGAAATCCTTGAACAAAAAGTCGAGCCTTGTTTCTTATTATGACCCCTTGGTCATCTTTCGTGCATTTCAAGACCCATTTGATACTAATGACCTTAGCACCTTTCGGTCTATCCACCAATGTCCATACTCCTAACTTCCTGAATTGAAGAAGTGTTGCACCCTGAAAGGATCATACATGCCAACTCAATGGGTGATTTGATGATTGCTCTGCTGGAATCCCTCAAATCCAAGAAGAAATGCGGATGAAATTCTGCTAAGGAAAAGAACAAGTGTTGTCTTTCGCATTTGTTAATGTGGAAGACATAATGCTAATGCGGACAAGTATTTACTCTTCGGCATTGACTAATACGGGAGACAAAATACTAATGCGGACAAGTATTTACTCTTCCGCATTGACTAATGCGGAAGACTAAAAGTTAATACGGACAAGACTTTGCTCATCCGCATTTGACAAATGCGGATGAGTAAAGAAATGCGCATAAGTATTTGTTCATCCGCATTAACCAATGCGGATGACCAACATACTAATGCGGATGATCAAGTGAAGAAATGCTGATCAAGTTAACTCATCCGCATTTGTCAATGCGGATGAACAAGCAAAGATGCGGATCAAGAATTAGACTAGTTTATGATGTAATAGTTCAATGGTAGTTTAGTCATTTTGTAAAGGCATCTTGTCTGCCTATAAATAGAATAGATAACCTCGTACCTGAGGTGACGGCTGATAGACATAGAGAATTTTTGTTGTAATTATTCTTTGTAATCAATCAACTTTCATATATACAATACAAAAGCATTTATGAGTATTTCTCTTGCATTGAATGTTCTTTGATTGTTTGATTCCGCCATTCAATCATTGACTTGATTACCATATTCGATTCAAAGTAAGAATATCAATCTTACTCAACCCAGTCAATTGGTATCAGATCTTTGGCTCTTGATTCTCTTTCAGATCTACGCATGAACTGAGTAGAATTCGATTGATCTGGTAATCGAGTTGCTAGTGGTGGATATTATTATCTCTACTTAGTAAACAACAAGAATACTCCTGTAAACAGTAAGAAAATCATTACACATCTCATTCTGAACTTCGAACGAACTGCTTGAACAAGTTGGACTTATCAATCTTAATCAATATTAAAATCAACTAAATCTATATTTACACTAGTTAAAATGGATTCTAACAATTACTTAGAACTTGGTCATACACCTAAACCTCCCATGCTTAAACACAAATATGAGTTTAAACAATGGAGAATAAGGTTTAGAAATTACATTATAGGTGTAGATCCTGATTTCTAGATATCAATATGCAAGGGTCCACACATCCCTGTTACTCTGTCAACAGATCAAGCTGCAATATACAAGAC
The DNA here is from genome assembly GCA_018326385.1 of Flaveria bidentis. Classification (NCBI taxonomy): domain Eukaryota; kingdom Viridiplantae; phylum Streptophyta; class Magnoliopsida; order Asterales; family Asteraceae; genus Flaveria; species Flaveria bidentis. Next base: position 8,704 of record BJCM01270573.1, read on the forward strand.
TGCTAGAATACCCATTAAAGACTTAACTCTTGATGAAGATGACTATAAGAAAATTAAGATTGACCTCAAAGCATACTCAATTTTGACTCAAGCACTCAAGATGGATGTGCTGAAAAGATTGGAAAAGTATGGAACTGCTAAAGCTGTGTGGGATGCACTGGAAATCATGTGTGAAGGAAGTAGTGAGGTGGCTGAAATCAACAAAGATAAGCTGGTCAATTAGTAGGAAACATTCCACCACACCAAAGGAGAATCAATATCTAAACAGCTGCACAGATTTGTACAGTTAGTAAATGACTTGGAAATCATGGGAGTCACTTACAAGATTAAAGAATTAAACAAGAAAATGCTTCATAGTCTTGCTGAAAGCTGGAAACAGAATGTAACTATGCTGAAAAATACTCTTGATCTTGAGAGTACTACTTTAGACATTATGATAGCCAAAATTGAAGCTTTAAAACTTGATGAAAGAAGCAGAAATCTTGGTGGACCAAGAGTGATTGAGGCATACAAATTTCCATCAAAATCTCATTCTGTGGAAAATGCCTTCATCACTAAGGAAGATGATTTCATCTTATCAAGTGATCAAATGAACAACACTGGGTTCATTGCAACTCCAACAATCAATTATCCATCAACTTCATCACAAATACCTAAAGTCTCTGCTGCTCCTCAAACCTCTTCTGAAGACACAAGATCAGAAGAACAAAAGGCAACGTACAATGCCTTTGTTGCAAGCTTTGAAGCCTACTTAGGAGGAAGACTCACTTTTGCTCATCTAATTCAGGAAGATTTAGAGGAAATGGATCCTGATGATGTGGAGGAAATGGACCTAAAGTGGCAAATGGCCATGATTGCCATGAGAGCCAAGAAAATCTTCAGAAAAGGAAGAAAGTTGAGCCTAAATGAGAACACAAAACTTGGATATGATAAATTCAAGAGAGTGCAATTCCCCAAAGAGAAACAACTATCAAAGGAACTCTCCAGGCCAACCATCATCACAGCCCAACTCAAGCTATCACTCTAACAACTAACAACAACAGTATCATCATTCTCATCATCAACAAATATATCAGAATCAACCACAACAAACAAATCAAGCTCATGTAAGCACTCAGCCTTCTGCCAGTGCCCTAGTGATAAAGCAAGATGGCGTGTGTGACTGGAGTGTGTATGCAGAGGAAGTCAAGCCTCAATTCCAAAATCATGCTCTTATGGCTCACATCAACGATGGACCATCTCCAATGCCTACTCAGGTAAAATCTAACCTTTGTAGTGAAAAATGCATTAATGAATTACAAAGGTATTGGGAACATAACAATAAACTGGCTGATAAAATCAAAGAAGAAAAGGTGAAGTCAAAAATGATGAAGAGAGAAATAAAAAGCTTTGAAATCAAAATTAAATCTCTCATTTCTGACATAGAAAAAATGCATGGTAAAAAGTACTCTCTTGCAACTGAGAATGAGCTACTTACTGAATAATTAGCTTAATCTAAGGCTCAACACTCAATGACTGAAGTGAAACTTGAAAAGTTTCAAATGTCTTTAGTCAAGCTACAAGAGATGCTTGATTCCCAAAAGGATCCAAAGGACATGTCAGGGATTAGGTAAAGTTCATGTCCTCCGCCATACAATGACAACTACACTGTCATGCCTAAGTCTGTCTCACTCACTGAGCAATTAAAGCTAAAACTATAGAACCTAAATCTTTAGTAAAACAGGTGACCAATCCTCAAAACAAACCTGATGTTTATATTGAAACAAATGAGGATAAAATCAAGTTAGGTCACCCAATAAAAATCAAAGAGTGCTCGGACAAAACAGTGAGTGTCATGGAACCATCAAGCCCTGTAAAAGCAATTGTCCCTTTTATAAAATTCATACTGTCTATGTTACAAGGTAAAAAGAAATACGTGAAGTTAGTGAAACCCACTACTGACAGCAGTTCTGATAATGAGATCATATCTCAAAAAAATTCAAGCATATGAGAAAAGGTTTTACTAGAAAAGAAACATACAGGCTTACTGAATTCAACATCTAAACTAGTGTCAGGCCCTCAGTCTTCAAGATTAAGGCAGGGAGTTGGGTTTGATATATGTAACAAGGAACATGTTGAACAGTTACAAAAGGAGGTAAGAAGTAGGTTGAAGAAACAGAAACAGCCTAGAAAACCAAACAAAGGCAAAGGGATGATTCTGATTCATCCACAAAGAAAAGAAAGTGACTCATCAAAACAAAATATCAATTGAGTCATACAAGGAAAAATCTGATTCAAGAAACAAACAAATGTATTGTGACATTTGTGAAATGTTCAATCACAAGACAGATGAATGCTTTTTCAATCAATATTGTTCTATCTGTGACATGAACAATCATTCCACCAAAAACTACTATTTCAACAAGTATTGTTCAGTCTGTGACATGAACAATCACAATACATCTGATTGTTACTTCAATCAGAAGGGTTTGAGAATTCCCTAACACAAGCCCATCTCAAAAACATCCACTATCACCCTTTCTGTCAGACTTCATTTTTATAATGATCAATCTAGGACTTCTAGATCAACAAATGACAGGAACACTTTGAAGAAATTATGGAAGGGTCAAAGAAAACATATTACAATGAAACACAAAGTTGACCTTCCAAAACAAAAACCTACTTTTGAAAATGAAAAACGGGGTAAATTTCTACAAAGAAACAGAGACCAACGATTTCATTACTCATCTGAATCTTCAGTGGATGTTGATGAGATGACATACCCAATTCACTACCAAAATTCTCCCAGGACAACTCCAACTAAACTACAATTTAGAGGGAAATACCAAGAAGTCACCATCATGAATAGGAATGAGAAACCCAAGACCATCATGGCTTGGGTTCCTAATTCTAATTGGTTCTTTTTGCTTGTAGGTTCATCCACATAGGTCTAATGCAACCTAAACATCTTAAGTCTTTCCTACATGCTGCACAAGTGCATTAAAGAAGAAGCTTAGGAAGTTTCACACATGAAACAGAAAAAAAACATACTCTAAGTGTGAAATCTTCCTAAGCCAAGACTAATATCTTTCGAAGCCAAACATGAAGTCTTTCGAAGTCTGAGAGACAAAGTCTTCCGAAGCTTAAAGTTCATGAAGACAAATTTCTTCCGAAGACTTTTAGTAACATGCTTTATCTGATGTACTGTTCCATAAAGCTGGACCTCTTTCCGCTGCAACTCTGCAAGTCACCAACTTACATGGTTTGGTGAAAAGGTCCATGCTTTTGGTAACTGTACATTGAGGTCTTGAGTCTGTAACTTTCTACTTTATGTACTTTATCCTTTTTGTAATAGAAAAGGATGTGAGCTATGGCATGTCATAGTCACAAGTCAAAAGGCAATCTGCCTTTTGACTCTACAATTGATTTTGTTTGTGTCTAGTCAATTGTATCCAGCTGGCTTTCAAAGTATAGCCGACTGTAGGTTGTAG
>BJCM01270575.1:0-10059 GCA_018326385.1 Flaveria bidentis
GCTCACGTATGTAGCTACGTCAGCCTTCATATTAGGCCACCAATAGTGTGCCTTCAAATCATGATACATTTTTTCAGAGCCAGGGTGTATGGAAGATTTAGACTTGTTTGCTTCACTCATGACCAAGTCTCTTAAATTTCCATGCAAAGGCACCTATAGTCTGTCCATGAAATACCGAATTCCATCTGATTTGACTTCCAACTGTTTATCCATCCCGCGTAGAGATTTGGATTTAACGTTCTCATCTTTCAAAGCTTCCGTCTGGGCTCCCTTAATTTGTTCGGGCAAGTGAGTGCTAATCGTCAATTGTAGGGCATGCACTCATCAGGGTTAGAGGTTTCCTTTCTACTCAAGGCATCGACGACTATATTTGCCTTTCCCGGGTGGTATTTAATGGCATAGTCATAATCGTTCAACAATTCCACCCAGCGTTGTTGCCTCATGTTAAGCTCTTTCTGCTCAAAAGACTCTTGTGATCGGGCAAAGACCACTGCTCCTAACTCCAAGTCATGAGTAGTGTAGTTCTTTTCATGTACCTTCAGTTGTCGCGAGGCATAAGCTATCACCTTGTCATGTTACATCAGGACACAACCCAGTCCTTAGATGGAAGCATCACAATAAACTACAAAATCATCACTTCCTTCCGGTAATGCTAGTATCGATGCACTACAAAGTTTCTGCTTCAGCAACTGAAAAGCAGCTTCTTGACTCTCACCCTATTTATAGGTTGTTCCATTATGGGTCAAAGCTGTGAGAGGTTGAGCGATCTTTGAGAATCCCTCAATGAAACGTCGATAGTATCCTGCCAGACCAAGAAATTGCCTTATCTCACTAGGCGTCTTGGGTACCGACCAGTTCCTTCTCGCCTCAATCTTTGCAGGATCCACATGTATTCCCTTCTCATTAACAATGTGACCTAAGAATTGCACCTTACGAATCCAGAATTCACACTTAGAAAAATTTGCGTACAAGTGTTCCTTTCTAAGTAATTCCAAAATTAAACGTAGGTGTTCCTCGTGTTCCTCCTTGGTCTTAGAATAAATCAATATGTCATCGATAAACACAATAACAAACTGATCAAGATAGGGTTTGCACACACGATTCATATGTTCCATGAACACTGCTGGTGCATTAGTCAACCCAAAAGGCATGACCAAGAACTCATAATGACCATAACGAGTACGGAAAGCGGTTTTGGAGATATCCTCTTCTCGAACTCTTAGTTGATGATAACCAGATCTCAAATCAATCTTCAAATAATAGCTTGATCCCTGAAGTTGATCAAATTGGTCATCGATACGAGGTAACGGGTATCGGTTCTTGACTGTGACTTTGTTCAACTCCCTGTAGTTGATGCACATTCGAAATGTGCCATCTTTCTTCTTCACAAAGAGGACAGGAGCTCCCCACGGCGATGAGCTCAGTCGAATAAACCCTTTATCCAATAGCTCCTGAAGTTGTGTTAATAGTTCTTGCAGTTCATTCGGTGCTAACCGATAAGGTGCTCTCGTAATCGGAGCAGCTTCAGGAGTAAAATCGATCTGAAATCTAACTTGATGGTGAGGTGGTAGTCCGGGCAGATCCTCTGGAAACACCTCTGGGAAATCACGAACCACCGGAATATCCTCTACTTTCTTTTCCTCATGTTGCTTGTCGGAGACGAGGGCTAATATGGCTAAGTGACCTTTACGTAGCCACTTCTGCGCCTTCATGAATGAGATGATGCCTATCACAGCACCACTCTTCTCACCCTTAACCAAAAGAGTTTCCCCATCTATTAGAGGAATGAGAATGATCTTCTCATGACAAATCACTTCTGCTTGCTTCTCGGACAACCAGTCCATGCCTACGACCACATCGAAACTTCCAAGAGTAACAGGCATAAGGTCAATGTCGAAGGTATGACCTGCAAGTTCTATCTTGCAATTCTTAAGGATATGCCTAACAAATATTTGCTTACCATCAGCCAACTCTACAACATACTTAGACTCCAAGACAGAGGGCATATCACTTAAGAGACTACAAAACTTAGTAGAGATAAAACTCCTATCGGCTCTAGTGTCAAACAGTACAGAAGCAAAACAACCATTAACAGGAAATTTACCAGTAACAGTAGTAGGATCATTTAGAGCATCACCTGAACCCATGACAAAGGCTCTCCCTTTCGCTCCACCATTGTTGCCACCATTGTTGTCACCATTGCTTCCATTGTTATTGTTGCCACTATTTCCGTTGCCATTCATATTTCTTTTCAGTTGATGACAGTTTTTCTTGAAATGCCCTTCCTTTCCACACTCAAAGCAACCCTTTGGTGTTTCATGGGGCTACTGAGGCCATTGAGGTTGTTGAGGCCTCTTCATCAGTTCTTCTCGGCAATCCTTTGCCACATGTCCAACCTTCCCACAACGCTGGCATCGAAAGCTATCACACCTGCCAATGTGGGGGTAGTTGCATCGGTTGCACTTTGGGTTTTTCCCCACATATCCACTTGGTCCTTGAGATGATGATGATGATTGGTGGAAGTTGCGATTGTTGAAAAACCATCTCTGCTGATGTTGTTGTTGAGGTTGGTGTTGCTTAGTTTGGTTACCAGATGACGATCTTTTGCTGGTTTTATTCTCCCACTTGCGTTTGTTGTCGGGCACGCTTCCCACAGCGCCCCGCTTTGGTAACTTTCCTTGCTCCACAGCTTGATCAGTGAGCTTGTGAGCCAGTCTTATCACTTGTTGAATAGTAGGGAGATTTGCAGCAGTCACCATACTCTGGATCTCCGGGACTAAGCCACGTAAATAGAGCTCGATACGTCGGCTCAGCGGGTCAACCATGCCAGGGCAAAGTGTAGCTAGCTCATAAGACCTAGTAGTATAAGCCTCAATGTTAGACCCGTCCATCTTCAATTGCCAGAATTCAGCTTCCAGCTTTTGAACCTCGTCGCGGGGGCAGTATTCCTTTGTCATCATTGTTTTGAATTCTTCCCACGTTAGTGTATTTGCCATTGCCTGGCCAAGCATTTGTAATTGAGCATTCCACCACGTGAGTGCTACACCTTCCAGGGTTCCTGTGGCGTATTTCACCTAGTCCGCCACTGGACAGTTACATTTGGCGAAGTCTGACTCTGTCTTCTCGAACCATCGTACAAGCCCTACAGCTCCCTCGGCTCCACTGTAGGTATGCGGCTTACAATCTGTGAATGCCTTGTATGTGCATCTAGGCGGCCCTGTATTCAACGTGTCAGGATCACATTGTGGAGATCTTGCTCGCCCATACGCTCGATAAGATCCATTACTCTACCAACCATCTTGAAATTTCCTTTGATAAATATCGACAACCGCTCCTCAATTATGGCCATCTTTAGCCATAATCGATGTATATCATCCTTTAGTGTGGAGTTCTCATCAGTGAGTACTCCAAGTCGTCGATGCTCAGTCTCAAGTGTCGTGGTCAATACCGCCACGACCTGCTCAAGGGGTACATCCAGAGATGGGAGAGTAGGTGCTACAGAAGTAGTGGCTGACCTAGTCCTAGGTCTAACAGTGGCCGGCTTCGGAACACGCTCTCTACGAATCATGCGGTCTATACAAGTCGAGTAATAACTCCAATCTCGTGGTGGATCACGCTCAGGTGGCACAAACGGTTGATCCCAGTCTATCTTGCCACAAGGGTAAGGATGTCGCGGCCAATCATACACTCGATGAGGCAGGTGGAGGGGATTCAGAATGAGCACGCCTTTTTCCCAAAACCCGGGATGATGATGACATGCTACAGTGCATGTGATGTATATGCCAATGAGAGTATAGTAAAAGGGTAAGTCAGAAGTAACTAACTAACTGTGTGCGGTTATAGACTAGTGTGTGTGCAACCTAGTTCCCTATAACCAATGGCTCTGATACCAATCTATCACACCCTCAAAATCCACGTGCGGAGTTTTACCATGAGGCGTGTGAACAAACCAGGATCACAGTCAATAGTTACTCAGAACGACTCTATATGCCACATTTAAAATAAAACCAACCAAAGTTCAAACTTTAAAACCATGCGGAAGCGTTTTGTAAGTAAAGAAACCCAAAGTATATAAATGCATACTATGGCAAAACACGCGCCAACCCAAACGATTAAACTTTAATAAATAAAAAGCAACAAAGATGTCTTTAAGGTAGAGTCTTAGAATGCATGATGAACCCGTGCAATGCTCCTAATGGAAAGCAAAGTTAACGACTTGAGAATAGCATACTAAAATGTCAACACAACGGTTGGTGAATTCAAGAGTTTGCGTTTAACATAATTATTATCAATTGTATAGCATAAGAAGTGCATTGAAATAGATAGCTAGTCTATATTCACATGTATTAACAATAGTGATTTCGCTATCGAAGCTGAATGTGTTTCGTTTGTTGCCTCCCGTCACGACTTACCAGGTCGTGACGAATGTTGTGTATAGGACAAAATTGCACCCACTTGACCTCCAATCTCACGGATGGGGCTCGTCAGACCCTGTAGTACTACCCAAGATTCCCCGCTAGTTACCATTATTAACGATCTGAAAGTGTGAGAACTTTCCATGGTATTAAGCATTATGTTAACACATACACAACTTATAATAATAATTAAAATAGCGTTTGAGTTTGAGTATGCTACCTCCCCTAGTAGAAGGTTTATACAATAAGGGGCATGAACTCACCTGGTGTGTAATGATAGTGAATAAAGAGACTTGTGATAGATGCAAAGACAACCCTTCAAAGGTTACCTAGAACACACAAGTACATAAGTACATGTACCCATAGAAACTCAATAATCCTAGATTAACCTAGTTTACCTGTTTGACCTGTTGGTGACATATTAGTTGAAATATAGTTTAATCATATATGATAACTTAACATACAATAGTATCATGCAATTTATCCATGTATATCACATTAACAACCTAGGTTCCACCTAAGTCATCATGCCACACTAGATCATCATACACTTATGCAAATCTTCAACAATCATTATGCTTAATATATATAAATACATCACAACAAATAATTCATACGCGAAGACTAATCATGCATCACATGCCATGTGAAGCCACTCACGACTTCACATCTTAAACCCTGCCAATCCTACTAAGTATGGGCCTCAGATTCGCACGCGTGTATGACAATCATAATCACATTCATTCATTTAGTTCATTCCAACCAACATACACATTGACCATCAGTTTCAATCCCAAACATGATCTCCTAATCACTAACCATAATCCATTCTCATGCATGATCAACAAAGCCTATACTTCCTACATGATCAACCAAACATCCATAACAACTCAATTACATATTCTAACACAACAAACATCATCCACAATCATTCTAACATGATCCTAACATCATAAGCATGCCCAAAATCATCACATCCAAAGTTCTACAAAAATACAGTTTCCCTTTTGGGAAAGTAACACCCAAAAGTGTTCTAGCATCCATTCCAATGATAATTTCATCAATATTATACCTAATCAAGTTCATAACATTCATTCTAACATGTTAATCATCTCCAAAACATTCAAATTCCCAAACATCATACACAAAAGTTTCTACTTTTAGTAAGTCATGATCAACATCACAATTTCATGGATTTTCTTGCAAATTTCAATTAAACTAACATCTAAGCATTACATCTAACATCTTATCATCATCAAATCATGAATTCCAAGAACAAAAAGTTTCCTCTTATGGCAATGTATGGACTAGATGATCAAACCCTAGATTTTTTGCATAATCAACATCATTCAACATTCGTACAACCTAACTAACATCATATAATCATCTAACAATTATCAATTTCAGGTTTTCATCAAAATTTCGTGGATTAGGGATGATCTTCATCAAAAACTATGAACAACCAATCAAAACTAACCTTTAGATGTGCTTTGATGATGATTATCACTTGTAAACAACTTGTACTACTTGAAACCACTTGGAATTCGACTTGTGTATGTGTTCTTGGATCAATTTCGCAATGGATGAAGGTGTATGGAAGAGTTGCAGCCGAAATTGGGGTTTGGGGGGGATTAGGGTTGTATTTTAGGTAAGTTTTAGGTTTAGAACAATTACAAAGTAAACCCCTTTAATTATATTTTATAAAAACTATCTTTCTAATACTTTTTAAATAATCTAAACTATAATTTATAAATATTATTAACCAACAATAATAACCCTAAACATTTACCATAAGTCACATAACACATAGAATATATATATAACACGTTGTCACGTTATCGCGTAAAATTTATAAAATAAACATATAAAATTCTATAAAATCATGAACCACATAATCACAACTAATAATCAACATTATTAATTAGATTATTATTTTTTATCATACATTATTATTATTAAGTTACCAACGTTCAATAACAACTAGGTGTGCTCACGCTACGTGTATGCAAGACTTAACGGAACTAACGGAGTTTGGTAACGGAAAAATTACCGGATGTCACACATCACGCTCTTCCAACATTACATGTTTCAAGTTGTAGGACATGGATTTTGACGAGACTTGAAACCACGAATAATGATTCAAAGCTCATTTTGAAAACCATTTGATTTAGGCACATAATGCCTTAGAATATGATTTAAGATTAGTGTGTGCATTGATAAGATTCAAAGTATAATAAGAAACACATAGGGCATATAATCACATAATCAAATATAAACATATAAGCACGGAAAATCCTATCTAAGCATATAAAGTACATGAGAGGACTTATGTGTAAAGGTACTTAGTTATAGTCTAGGTCATTCCATTTCTAATAACCTAATTCCTTATAACCATGGATCTCATACCAATCTGTCACACCCTGACCGACAGCGCAATCATCGAGGCGGACGAATGTGAAACGATTGTTCATAGCACATGGAACTAAATAAGTTGGAATAATATTAAATACCATTTTTCATTGTACAATACTTGACAATTAAGTCATTAAAATACAACAAAGATATAAACAACAACATAAAATGTTTAATTAAACTAAGTCCATATCCTATATGAGCAAGAAGAGTTCCTCAAGTAGCAATCATGAAACATGTTAAAAATAAGAGGTTAACTTTGAAAGTTGGTGAGTATTCATAGGTTAAACATACATATAAATATAAAAATATTTACAAGTAGCAATTCATGTCAATGGTTATGAATTATGAAAGTTTACAGAACAAATATAGCTACAATCAAACCTCGACTGATTACAATTTTACAAGTTTATACGATTGGCTAAGTTTACTTGGTTCCCATAATGAACAAGTCATACGTTATTAGGAGCCGGCAATACATCGACTTTAGCACCAAATAGGCTTGCCAGGCCCATAGCAATAGTTAATGATTGTTAACATATAATGTATTACAAGAAGTTAGGATGCTTAAGAATGTCAATAAGCGAAAGGTAGATTGATAAATGATTATTGTACTAATTTTAGATTCTAGACAGAATGTTGGGTACGTGTTTGAACAGATTTTTAAAATAGCAAACGATTTCATAAAATTATAAAAATTTACATTTGACTAGTTCAAAGTCTCCCGGACAACTTTCATTCAGAAACATTTTTATGAAAAGATCCGTAAATAGGTTAAACAAGCAGCACAAGACAGAAGATGCTGAAATGCGCACTTATCTTGTGAAGGCTATTGTTGAGCGTGAGATTGAGTTTGAAGAAGTATAAACTGTCTTTGAAAAGGTAATTCAATGAACTTAACATTGGAGTCTTAGTTTACTCAAATTTAGTTTGTTATGATCAAGTTATGGTCAGTTGAAGTAAGATTATATTCTACCAGAATTGTAGTAAGGCACTTATATGCATGTTTAAAATCGTTATAACATGAAACGGGTTAGAACAATGTATTATGTCAATATATGGTATATTAGTCTTCATTGGAGTTATAAAAATATTCTAAGACTTTGGCATAGCCATCATTTAGAAAAATAATCTTGTGGAATAACTGAATGCGGCAACATAGCCGTCCATATGCAAACCATATTTTTTGTTTATATTAGTGTGTTGGTCAGCTTGATTTAGGAATGTTAGTGATTGTTACAAGGTTAGTGATTATTAAAATGTTAATGATCAAATGATAATAATTAAAATAAAAAGAGATTTGGTAGAAGAAAGAATAATAATAAGAACATAAAGTCATGATAACAATTGGATGTTAAGATGATTGAAATGTATAATATAAAAGCAACAAAAGATTACCTTAGTATCAAGAATTTTTGAAATTTATTGTAAAATAAATTTTTTTAAATTGATCATAACCAATAGATGAAATAGAGATATGAGAGTGAGATTATTAGAGAATGAGCAAATGAAAAGTGAGACCTAAGGCTTGCTTTTATAGTTGAGGTTAGGAGTAGGTTATGAATGGTGTTAACGGTGAGTTATAATTCTTTTAAAAGGGAGTTATGATTGTAATTTGAAATAAATATAAAATTAAATAATTTAAATAAATAAAAGTATAATTACAATTTAAACTTTAAATTTATTAAAACTCTAATTTTAATTTAACAACTTCTTTTTTATTAAATCTTTATAGACTTAATAAATCTAATAAGAACTTGTAATTTGATTATTTATTTAAATCTTATAAATATTGATAACCTTTTATAGACCTTACATATTTGTAAAAATAATGCTCTTTGTATTTTAATCTTTTATTTTAGTTTTATAATTTAAACTCATAAATGACAAATAAAATTCAAGAATTTATAAAATTTTATTCTACAAATCATAAAATTACCATGAATTGATTTAATAAATAGAAGTTGAATAAATAGTATTATTATTGTTTTTGAAGGATTAAATAAATTAAATTGCTAACTAATGTATTTGATATTCCAAAATTTTCCTAAACAAATTCGGGTTTGGGTTTCTATTTTCCAAAATAGACAGATATTACAACCATCACCATCCACGTCAAGATCTACCTAGAAACCCCAGGAATCACCACCATCATCGGTGCCAGGAAACACCACCATTGTAACACCCGGTTATCTAAATATCAAAGAAAGAAAGAATAAAGTGAAGAACAATAAAGAAAAGTTATATATCCGAAGTTAAGGGGTAAAAAGTGTCCAAATGGACAAATGTTTAAAAAGTTGGTGTAAAAGTGAGCATGGCCGCCCACTTCACGTACAACACCATATCTTCAGATATTTTAGAGAGAGAAAGAAACAGAGCAGAAAGCTCTTGGGTTTTGAGGAAGAACAAGAAGAAAAGTTCTAATTCAAGGTAAGAATTCATGAGTTATGATGTTCTTAACTGGTTTTATCCTCGGTTGTATGCTTATATGTGTTGTATGTGTTCGAGTGTGTGTTTTGGTGGGTTTCTAGACAGTTGAACTCTTTTGCAAACAGGTTTTTGAAGAAGTCATAACCAAAGGCTACAAAGGTGAGTTCTAGAACCCCCTTTTTACTTGTTTTTAACTACTTTGGGGCAGGAAATACATGTATGAACGTTTTTATTAAAGTTGGGTTTTATACCCATATGTGTGTATGTTGTGGGTGGGGTTTGATTTTGGGCTATGTATGTGTATGATGATGTAACATAAAGTGGAAGATAATGAAAAGAGGAACAAAACGACAGAATGCATGCATTAATGAATGAAAGTAAGAAAGGCTTGCAAGCAAATGTATGGAGGTTCACACCCAATGAAGGGTGTTAGCTCAACTGTGTGCGGGTTAGCTACACCAGAAGGATGCACACTAGGTTCCAATCCTTGTGATTGACCATATGTATTGTGACATCCGGTAAATTTCCCTTACCAAACTCCGTTAGTTCCGTTAAGTCTTGTATATACGTGTCGTAAACACACACTAGTTGTTGTTTAACGTTGGTGACCTAATAATAATTAATAATGTTAAATAAATGATAATCTAAATGACAATGTGATTATGGTATTATGTTTATGTGTTTGCATGTTTTAAATGTTAATTAGGAAATTTATCGCGTAACGTGGAAACGTGCCTATTTATTCGTATGTCTTGTGTTTTTATAAAGATAAAATATATAATGATTATCATTAGTTTATATC
>BJCM01270581.1:1569-15810 GCA_018326385.1 Flaveria bidentis
ACAACGATCTGTGCCGGAGAATAAAACGTTCGCCGGAGAAACGATGGACAACAACTGTCGTCGGTGGTTGATTTCTCCTGTCGAACGACAAGAACCAAAAAAGAGCAATTTGTGTACGGATAACCTAAAATAATCGGGAATTTTGTGATTGAGAAACAGCAAGAACAGAGGTTGAAGATGAAGGAAGTCAAAACCCTAAAAGCATAGACTCCCAAAAATTCTGTAATAAATTCTAAGTGTTAGGCGTTATGACACTATTTGGGTGCATGGGCCCTGTTTGGGTGTTTTATCACTATGCAGGCGCATCAGCCAACACTTAACCTTTCAACACTTAGGCGCATGAGCTATTTCAGATGCATGGACACTATTCGGGAATATGGAAACTTAGGCGCATGGGCCATTCGGGCGTATGGGTACTATTGGGGTGCATGGCCCTGCACTTAGTCGTCTGTTTACAAATTCTAGGCGCATGAACCACTGTTCAGGTGCATGAGTTACACTTAAACAATTCTAAGGCAATTCCAGGCGGATGGGCCTTACTTAGGCGCATGAAGCTTCTATTCAACATATATCTAGGATATTTCCGAACCCAAACATGAAGCTTAATTGTTCTAAGCTTACTAAGGCTATTCTAAGTATGAACAACTTACCAGCATCTAAGAAACAACATCAACATGCATAATACATACGGGTATACATACATAAACATAATAAAAACCGTTTTAATACATTTTCAACCCTAAGAAGAGTTTAAAACAAGTAAACCGGGGTCTAGAAACTCACCTGGTGCAACTTTGGGTGTATCTTCCTTCTAACCCGTATGCAAGTGAGTTCAAACACCTAAGAACCCACCAAACACACACACACGAACGCACACACAAACACATAAGCACAAGAAAAAAGAAATGAAGGAATAAGACATTAGCATTAGAAAGAGTACAGAGGCATTCCGGTTAAGCATATAACCGAGACAAAACCCAACATGAACACTTAAAAATCCCGAATTCTTACCTTGAATTCAATCTTCTTCTTCTTCTTCTTCTTCAACCGAGAGATGTTTCTTCTCTCTCTCTCTAGAACCGATGAAATGGTGAAAAGTAACATGGTGTGGGCGGCCATGTTGCTTTTGTACCAACTTTTATTTTTTTGTCCTTTTGACACTTTTAACCCCTCAACTTGGGTTAAATTGCATTTCCTACTTTTATTCTTCATTTCTTATTCTTCTTTTAAAGAATAACCGGGTGTTACATAAATAATACAAGTGTTACCATTCAACAAGTCAACATGTCAGTTGTGCGAATCCCAAGAGATCTGGTGTTTCCTTAATCGAAACATCATTGTCTATAAATATGGATCCTAGGTTTCACATCAAGGACAGCTAGACAATACACGAACACAAACCATCAATACGACAAACCCAAACATCACTTCAAATCACACAAACATAAACCCTAGCAGTCGTCACATCAACATCAACACACTCAAAGCAGTTATTAGTCATTCATTATTTATTCATCTGTAATCATTAATATGTTTTAATGAGATACGTTTGAATCAAATCTTTTTGTTTGATTATTAATCGTGTTCTTCTCATTGTGTTTCTCTTAATCATTAATCATTATAGTTGATATTTAATTATCAAAACAATTAAAACAAGGTTAATGTTGATTCCACAAACATTAACTTGACTTCATATTAACACTAATAATTCCTGATTGCGATCCAAGGATTCACAATAACTTCAATCAAATCAAGAGCCAAATCTCTATTACCACTTGTTGGATCGGTTTGGTTTAAACTAACAAGAACTTCTTCTTTAATCAGTAGATAATAAATGCGGAATCTAAGTTAACCACTTGTTATCACAACATAAATGCGGAATTTAAGTTAACCACATGCTATCATAACATAAATACTTCGAGGATAGGTAAATAAACAAGTAATTATTTCAAAGTATTCACTTGATTAATCGTTTGAGTACAAATTATACAATTGATAGATACAATAAAGTGGTTTGAAAAGCTTGCATATACCATACAAGTGTGAGGAATTTTATACTATGAAATCTAAACAACTAGAATAAACTTTTAGAGTCTATAACAAAACATATAATCTACATATCAGAGTTAGTAGCTTCTTTACAATGTTGTCTCCAAAAGATGAAATACAACAACCATCGGCACAGACATTCTTGTTTTTAGTAACAGTTGATCAACACATGTTATAGTTCTCTAAAGATTGATAGTAGTTAATTGGAAGATCTTCAGTAGATTACTAATCGGCAGTTGTTCAACATATGCTGATAGACAATTATTTAGTATATCATGATCAACATAGGATGATCGACAGTGGATTCAATACTGTTGTCTATAACAAAACATATAATCTACAAACTTTTAGAGTCTATAACAAAATATATAATCTACATATCAGAGTTAGTAGCTTCTTTACAATGTTGTCTCCAAAAGATGAAACCCAACAGCCATCAGCACATACATTCTTGTTTTGAGTAGCAGTTGATCAACACATGTTGTAGTTCTCTGCTGATTGATAGTAGTTAATCGGCAGATCGTCAGTAGATTACTAAACGGAAGTTGCTCAACACATGCTGATTGATAGTTATTTAGTATATGATGATCAACATAGGATGATCGGCAGTGGATTCAACACTCAGCTTAATTCGGTAGTTGGCAGCCATTGTTGAAATTCCGAGTTTCCGGTAGGTTTATGCTTTTCATAGATCAACATATACATCTTCCCCAATCCAAACCTTTGATTCTTCTAACTTCCAACTCGGTTCTTGAAATTTCCTAACAATTTCCTCTTGTTCTTAACGAACCTCTATTATCAGACTCAACAACCTTCTCCTCATTCACATAAGCTTCTTCCCAATATCCCCTTTCTTCACCACAATACCTCTCTGGATAACATCGCCAATTTTATTTTTATAAAACTTTCAAATTTTTTGTTTTTGAATCCTTTTCTTACTGATTTTTGATAATAATCACATGTTTAAATAAAAATACAAGAAATTAAGGGTTGAAACATGTGATATTCATGATATATTAGATTAAATACTTAAATGTCTATGATTGTGGAAATAAAATTTAGACTTTTTTTAGAAAATATTAGAAATAATAATATGTAATTTATGGGGTAATAATATTAAATATATTATTTTATATGATCAATTCAAGGAAATAGAAGAAAATTACCAAACAGAAGATATGGACTCAATAAAAATATGGAAAATTTATATAATAACACTATATTTTATTGAGGTTTCAGAATAGATTTTCGTGAATAAATTCATAATTATGACAAAGTTTCGTATTTTAGAATATTTAATAAGAAGAAAATTGAGAGTAATAGTAAAATAGTAGGAAAATCATGGAAATTTTTAATAAATTTTGATGCACAAAAAGGAATAGTGTGTATAAATTTCAGAATTTTTAGAGATATGTAACTACTTCTGCCATTTATTGTGAAAATTGTAAAAATTCTAGTAAATTCCCTGTAATGAGTATTGATTTAAATTTTTATGAGATGATTTAGATTTTAGAATGTTTCTGCTGATAAATTTTGGTGATTTTTGGATTGCACTAGCTACTGATTAGGAATTTTGACTAAATTAGTAATTTAAAATGCTAAAACTTTTAAAGAAATAAGATGTATTCTAACAAATAATTATTTTATAGGAATTGTTTGACTTTTTGCCGGAAATAAGGTGAGCAACATTACCCTTTTTATTTATAATATTTTTGGGAAAAAAATATTGTTCGTGTTAAATATGATGTTAAAAATTACACAATTTTAATAACGTTCATAACTTTTATGTATGACATTATGTTTTTTATAAAAATTTTACTATAAAAACTATTGTTTTCTATCATTAAAACGAGTAAAGTATTGTTATATAAAATTTTAATAAATTTTTACGCTTTTAAGCTCCTATATCTATATTGTGTCTTTTAGTGCATTTTATTGTGTCGTTTTGTTAGTTACTCTGTCTTTCTAAATACTATTTTTTAATAATGAATTAAAAAAATAATAATGATAGAATAACAATATTGTGTATCTCTACTATGTAAAACACAATAATAAATTGATAACTAATTAATCTAATAAATTAAAAACAGTAACAAGATAACACAATGTCTCATTGTGTTTTTTTCGTCATCGTGTAATACTAAACACTATAAGTTCTGAAAACTATATTTGTTAAATAAAATCACTGTGTATTTCTAATAGTAAAACACAATGATAAATAATACTATAATATGTAAAAATAATGAGAAAAATAACACATTGTGTTATTTTCAACACTACGAGTTTTGATAACTATATCAGTAAAAAATATATTATTGTGCACTTCTAATTGTAAAACATATTGATAGATAAAAAGTTTATATATTTTATAAAAACATAATAATAATAACACAAAGTGATATAAAACATAAAATACAATGATAAATATATATAATAAATGATATAAAATATATTACACAATAAACTGATTTATTTGATATAATAACCAAAATATCTTAATATTTAAAACAATAGAAGTAGAATACTTTAAAAAAATTAAATTAAATACTATTTTTAATATAACCCTACGATATACATAATACTCAACATAATCTTATGTATAACATTCCAATTGTTGTTTAACTCAGACGTTACCCGTTAAAATTCAAAAAATTAGAAAAATAAAACATGAAATCCAGTACAAGTAACAACCAGGACAAATTAGCTGTTTGAATCAACCAGCCTGTAATTTCCGGTTGGATGGTAGGGCCGGCTGAAACGATACTACCTTCAAAACATTGGTTAATGCGCATATGATCGGTCTTGAATTTTATGTATCGTCACCAAATACGTGGCTCTAAAAAGTCAAAGCAAATCCAATAGGTCGTACGTGGTAACGTAAACACGCAGTATAAAAGGGTATAGTTGTCAATTAACCAAAGCGCTAACTAAATAAATTAATCGCACAAGGACAAAACCGTCATTTTAGCAAAACCCGTAAGATCGCTAGCTATAATAATACGAAAAGCATCTGTAGAACACTTGAACCAAACTCCATCCACCTTCCTCCATCTCTCTTTCTCTGCAATATTATTCTTTTGGCGCCAGATTCCAATTTCAACGGTCACGATCTCATCACAGCCACTGTTCGTTTTTACGTGTTAGTGCGTGAGAGAGAAAGTGTGGATGCTGTGAGGTGCATCAATGGCGGATTCAACCAACGGTTCCTCTAGCTTCTGGACTCAGGCTAACGCTTTGTTCCGGAAGAATTTGACTTTTCAGGTTCGTATTTATGCGTTTTCGTTTCGATTCCATGTCGTTGTGGATGCTCGATTTTGACATTTTATAATCGTTGTTTTGTTCATTCAAATCAGAGTAGGAATTTCAGGACGAATCTCCGGCTCATATTCTTCCCAATCGTTCTCTGTTTGTTGCTTGTGTTACTGCAAACAGTGATCAACAATGAACTGGATAAACCTTCGAATAAATGCGGCTGCACTTGTATTGATCAAGATGGGGATGGTCAATGCGAGAGAGTGTGTGGGATTCAGTACTCAGATTTGGATCAAGTGGCCACCTGTTCGATTCCTAATCCGCCTGAATGGCCTCCGATATTGCAGTTACCTGCTCCGCAGTTTCGCGCAGTGAGAACTGATTTTGATTCGTTTGGTGATTTGCCTAGTGATTCATGTAGAGCTACAAATTCATGTCCTACAGTTGTGTTAATGACCGGGAATAATCAATCTCTTGCAGAGAGTATGTAAATTATATCCATTACATGACCTAATTTGTATAGTTTCATATCCAGTATTTTAATGATTTTATGCTTTCTGTGTGTATTTGACAGGTTTGGGTAGAAATATGTTCCCCAGTTCATTCAATTTTAACTCATCCAATGGCCTGGATGGTCTTGTATTGGTTAGTTATTGTGATTTTGCAACCTTTAAGTTTTCAGATTTATCATTTATCTGATGAAGTTGCATTGAGATTTGTTTGATGATATGATGTTTAAAATATATCAGGGGACAGCTTCAATGACTGAGATATCAAACTTTCTTGAACCGGCTTTCTTCTCTAGTCTTCCTATATACTATGTTCAATCTCAGTGTGGAGCCAACTCCACGTTTTCTATCTCGGTCCCAATAGCATCATTGGATGTGGAGAAAGGTGTGATTTCCTTAGATATTTGTAACTTCTTTTGAATGATTTTAGAACCCAAAATATTGTAGTAAACTTGTTGAAGATAATTAAAACAGTTTTATTGTTCAGACTCTCATGGAATGGTAATCTTGTTAGTGTCTTGTTTTTTTTATTTGTAGAAATTAGATGTGTTCAAGGTCTAAATTTATGGCGCAACAGCTCCGCTGATATTAACAATGAGTTATATGCGGGATACAGAAAGGGAAACCCCGAGGAGAAAATCAATGAGATATTAGCAGGTTGGATAGTCCAAACATATTCTAACTAAGTAAATGATCCATGCTTTTATGCTAATCATTATATCATTTAAGCTTTGATTTGAACCTTTTATTTTAACAAAATTAACTTAAAGGTTCTTAGCCTTTACTATATTTTCATTATTTAAGCTTTGTTTTTAATTCTATTTTTATTCTTTTCCATAGGTTATGATTTCTTGAATTCGGATACCAATAATTATAATGTGACAGTATGGTACAACTCTACCTACAAGAATGATACAGGAAATGGTCCTACAGGAATCGTCCGGGTTCCTCGCTCAATAAATTTGGTACACATTCTAAATTTGTAGCATGTGTATATTTTTTTTGTAAACAAGAACTAGTTATGTCTTCGACAGATAATGATTCTCATTTCAAGTATCAGCAAAATCCTGGTCTACATCTAAAAGAAATTATTATTATTATTTTTATTGAATTTGAACATTTTACTTGTTTCTCATAATCCAATGACATTAAATTGTGGATTTCTTTTGTTGGCTACCTCAAATAGAATTAACTGGTTTTTCTTTAAAAATTCCACAATGCAAATACTAACATTTCAAACATCTATGCTTACAGGTGTCAAATGCTTTCCTACAACTATTGCTTGGGCCTTCTACACAAATGCTGTTTGACTTTGTAAAAGAGATGCCCAAACCTGAAACTGAAATCAGGCTTGATTTTTCTTCTCTCCTTGGACCTTTGTTCTTTACATGGGTCATTTTGCAGCTATTCCCTGTTAGTAAAATAATAAAGATTTAAAGTTATATTGAATTTAAGTGTTAACAAATAGTGTTTTCTAATTACTGTATTTGTTGAAGATTGTATTAACAGCTCTGGTGTATGAGAAACAACAAAACTTAAGGATCATGATGAAAATGCATGGGCTAGGGGACGGTCCTTATTGGATGATTTCTTATGCATACTTTCTTGCCATATCTTTGGTGTATATGTTCTGTTTTGTGGTATTTGGCTCTGCTGTAGGTAGAACTTAAAAGAAAGCTGAATTACACTCCTACCCTTCTCCATTTTGTAAACTGCTTATCTAATTTCATTTAATAATTTCAGGGTTAAAGTTCTTTACATTGAATGATTACAGCATCCAATTTGTATTTTATTTCATCTACATAAACTTACAAATGTCTATGGCGTTTCTAGTGGCTGCACTTTTTTCTAATGTGAAGACTACTGCAGGTTTGTTGTCATATTTTACATATATATTGGACTAGTTCAATTTCTTGCACTTATGACTTGTATGAATATGTTTATGACAGTTGTGGGGTACATTACTGTCTTTGCAACTGGTCTTTTGGGAGGTTTCTTCTTTCAATTCTTTCTTCAAGATGAATCATTTTCAAGTAAGTAAAGATGCTAATAATGTAGTTCTGTTCATATCATTCAGCACAAAAGTTGCTGAAGCATGTATACTAACATTAGAATTTGAATCATTTTGAGCTATATATGGTATTCTATAGAGGTGAGGAACATGGGTGGTTCTGGTGGGTTTGGTAATGGGTCATAAGAGGTCAAATGTTAGTACCGGACGGGTTGGGTCGACGTGCAAACACATTCTATTTATGGTTTACAGATAATTATGACATTACTTATGATTACAAAAACAATATTATCACAATAATAGTTAAATTTTTGCATAAAGTAGTAAGGAGGTTCAAGGTTGTATGCTCTAGAAGACTAGAACTCAACTTTGGGCACCCTTTAACCTGTTTATCCAACTAGACCAATTTTCATTTTAATAAAAAACTTATTTTGACCTGGTTGGTTTAAAAGACAATCAAAATCCCATATTCCTGTTTACTTTTTGTTTAAATATTCCTACTTTCTTTTGTAGGAGTTTGGATTGTTGTGATGGAGTTATATCCAGGGTTTTCTCTATACGCTGGATTATATGAATTTTCACAGTACGCTTTTACTGGAAATTATATGGGGACTGATGGAATGAGATGGGGAGATTTAAGTGACAACAATAATGAGATGCGTCATGTGTTAATAATCATGGCTGTGGAATGGTTGCTGGTTTTCTTCATCGCATATTATATTGACCAGGTTGTAACATCAGGAAGTGGCACCCGAAAAAGTCCACTTCTTTTCTTGGAGAAGTTCAAGAAGAAACATTCAACATCATTCAGGAAACCCAGTTTACAAAGGCAGGGTTCAAAAGTATATGTGGAACTGGAGAAACCTGATGTAGTCCAAGAGGCAAGTAATACATCTTTGGTCATTTAGAAATTTTATGTAGTATTTTAAGTACAAAATCATAGGTGGTAATTTTGGCCCAGTCTGATTGCGATTGTGTTATATCTCAAACGGTTGAAAGTCATTCAATATCTGTTTCTAATAAATACATGATACAATCTCCTAACTCATTATGTTCTGAGGTTTAGATGTTTATTGTGATTATATAATTTTGAATTAACTCATTAAGTGTCTATAGAAATGGACAAAATTTTGTTTGCATGTCAACTCACCCTGTGCTAGAAAAGAACTTGTTTCAACTTGTTATAGTGTTATGCATAGGATAGTGTGATTAATGTATATTCATTGGATAGTTTCCACTGACAGAGTAGGTGGATTTGTTATTTATTTCTTATGGAACATACAGTGTGTTGCCATAGCTTCTCATAAAATGATACCAAGTGTATATTTTCCTTTAGTTACGACCATGATGAAAACTGTGTTTTTATTTTTTTTATTTTTAAAACAATGCCCATAGTATATGTCTGCCATATCATATAAATTGAACTTTTTGTATATCACACCAGTTTGGTCACATATAACTATGGGTAGAAGGCTGTTCTAAACCATATATCTAAAATATTAGTCAATTTGTGTTGTTAATTTTTGTTAGATCATATAACACTTATTTGTATACTTTTTTATAGCGCAAAAACCCTTCTATATATAAGCGAGTCTGTATATTGTAAAATAGACATGAAATACAAAACTATTCAGGATATACTTTGAATTATTTCTCATTACATGTTAGAGCCTACCCTCTTAAGTCTGTGGATATCCTAGTTGCTTCCTAGGTACCCATTTGATGCTTTACGTAAATCTTTTTTCAAGTGATACTTGTTACAAGTTAGGGATGATTAATATCTACACTTCAACTTGAGAGGGAGTGTTAGATTATATGTCACCTACTTATTTATGTTATAGCCGAATGGGCCTTATGGTTTAACATAGAGTTGGATTCCCCTCTGTTTATACAAAGTCGGTATAATGTATAGAAGACCTGAAATATACAACCATTCTATATATGCTATAAATAATCTTTGTATGACAATTTGTAACATGTCACATGGCTAAATAGGTAAAATTTAGCCAAATGCAAACAGTTTGACCGAGCAAATGCCTCAAAAGTCACCCAAAGTGTTTTTAAATGCACAGAGCATTTTAAATCACTTCATTATTAAATTAGATAATTATATTAACATTGTTTAGATAGTTCTATTGCCATTAATTAATTAGAATTTTATAGAAAAAATGGACAAAAAAGTGTTGATGGGATGGTACAACCTTATCTGTTTGGACATTGTTACCCAACCTGGATTGCATGTTGTTAACACCCCTTCTGTCAAGTTTTTATCTAATCTTCATTGTTTCATGTCATAACAGAGAGAGAGAGTGGAGCAGTCCCTACAAGGACAAGACGCGAACCACGCAATCGTTTGTGATAACCTGAAAAAGGTGTATCCAGGAAGGGATGGAAACCCTGAGAAATTTGCAGTTAAAGGGTTGTCACTTGCATTATCTCAAGGAGAGTGCTTTGGTATGCTTGGGCCTAATGGTGCTGGAAAAACTTCCTTCATTAATATGGTCGGTTTAAAACGAAACTTAATTCACAAGATTTTTTTTCTAGTTAAAATTCTAAACTGATAGATACATATTCTGTTATCTATGGATAAACTTAATCCTTAGTTTTTTTGTCTCATTTGTTTCTGGAACATTGGACTACATTTTTAGTTGTTTCTAGACTTTAGTATATCGGGTTGGGTTGGGTTGTCCCACACACATTTTTTGCCAAATGCTACAAAATATGTAACTGTAATATTACTGGTTTATTTTAAATTAAACTATTCAGGATGCTGAAAGTATTATATACATCCTTAGGGTGGCATTTGAGCCATTACACTTTTAGCATCTTTTTATTTCACAATTTAGGGTTAAGCATAACCCAAATTGACCTATTCAAAAGTAAATGAGTTGAAATTGGGTCCTCAATGTTTCAGTTGTTTCTTTTGGAATGTGTTGTTTTGTTTTGCTCCCTTTTTTTGGAAAATTGAAACTAAGAAAAGAATGTTGGTGTTGACAGATGATTGGGCTCATTAAGCCAAGCTCTGGCACAGCATATGTTCAGGGTCTGGATATAAGAACCAATATGGATCAGATTTATACAAACATGGGTGTGTGTCCTCAGCATGAGTAAGCATCAAGATTCCTCTGGAAGTTCTTAACATTTTACTAATTATGTTGGTTAGAATAGTTGTTTACTTGTTAATTACCAATAACCCGTGTATCTAGCTTGCTATGGGAAACTCTAACTGGTAGGGAGCATCTTCTTTTCTATGGAAGACTTAAGAACCTCAAAGGTTCCGCCTTGAAACAAGTACGTTGGCATTACTTTCTCACAAATTCTTTCTGTCAAACTTGCATTCAATTCTCTATCAGTAGAGGTAGAAGACTGGTCGGGTGACATGTTAAAATGGTTGTGGATTGAAACGGCTCATATTTACTTTGGTTTGGTAACGTTGACACTAAACACATCTGTCCATATTTTATTTTCTTTTGTAAATTCTTATTAATTTTTTTAGAAAAATACTACTATGACGATAGTTATCAAAAATTTTAATAAACCTATTTGGAGGTTTAATACTTAATTCTACTTTTAGCTAAAAAAATTTTATTTGGCTCATTCAAGGTAAAACACAACCCATAAGTAAAACGTTTCAAAGAGCAACCTCTACCTGCCATGATTTTATTGGTCTTTTTTTGTTCTCAAACTTATTCATTTCTGAATGTTTTAATTTCAGGCAGTCGAAGAATCTCTTAAAAGCGTAAATCTCTTCAATGGTGGGGTCGCTGACAAGCAAGCTGGAAAGTACAGTGGTGGCATGAAAAGGAGGCTTAGTGTTGCTATTTCATTGATTGGAGACCCCAAGGTATGTCTACTGTCCATGTATTGAATTGCCTTTTTTTAACTATCCTCTCACGTGCCTTGCTAACATTACTATTCAACGACTTAATACCTAGGTTGTGTATATGGATGAGCCAAGTACTGGATTGGACCCAGCTTCAAGAAACAATTTATGGAATGTGGTTAAACAGGCTAAACAACATCGTGCAGTTATTCTCACTAGTAATTCTCTAACTGATTTTCCTTATTTATATGGTGAAGCACTGTAAATGACAAGTACAACAAATGGACCGGTTTCAGTTGTTTTTTATCTCAAATGGCAAAAAAAATAGCAAAATGGGAACTGTAGGAAGTGTTCAAGTCTAGTTTTAGTACATTCAACATCTAAAATCGTTTATTCGATGACTTAGATATTATTGTAATAATACTCTGCGAATTTATTTATCCAAAATAGACATAAAAGTTTTAGCGGGTCAACCCAACTTGAGCGGCCTTGTTTGATATGTAAGAAAAAATGACCAGCTTTATTTCTTGGAACAAAGAGGATGCACTTTTTAAAGAACTTGTCTTGCATTGAGAAGATCATTCAAGCATTATTCACTTATAATGAACATTAACAGTTGGCTAATGTAACGTTTCAGCATATTCTATGGAAGAAGCGGAGCATTTATGTGATCGGTTAGGCATTTTTGTGGATGGAAGCTTGCAATGTGTTGGAAATCCCAAAGAGGTATTAATAAATGTCATTTGTATATACAATCCCAACTTTGATTTCCCAATATCCTCAAAGAAAACGAAATATGCATAAAGCAGTATTCTATTGTTGTGAGATGAGTTGAATCCCACATATAATTGGTCAATGCTACTAAACGTGATCCATTCATATTTAAATGGGCCGAGCGGGTTGTGAGGGTATTCAAATGCTAAGAATCTTTTATACACTTAAATAGAAAAATGTTAGATTATTTTGGATAAGATTAGTGTTGGTCAACCTAACAAAAACCGATTTTGACCACCATTTGAAAATTACCCGTTACTAGGGTTGTTCACGAGTCAAACTGAGCTCGAACTATGACCAGCTCAAGTTTAACTTAATTTCTAAACCCCTGTGGCTCAGCTCGGCTCAGCTCAAATTTTAAATCGAGATGCAACTTAAAGCTCAAGCTTTGCTCGTGTTTTTAGCCGAGCCAACTCAGCTCGGCTTGATTACATTACTTATTAAGGTTCAAGTATCAATCAAACTTGTTTACCCAATTTGGATTTGGTTCAAGTAGCCCTTTGATAAGCTGATTTGGTTCAAACGCGTTTGTGGGCTGGCCAACCTAAGAAAAACCATTGTGACTAGGATTTGAAAATGACCTATTATAATCTCACCCATCCAATTCACCATCACTAAGTGCATGCTCTCTTTTTTTTCCATCATTATAGCTTATTATCTCTCTTTTTATAATTTCAAATGAGGATAGTTGAAAGGTAGATACGGAGGTTCATACGTGTTCACAATGACAACATCCTCAAATCACGAGGCAGATGTAGAAAACCTTGTAAAAGGTCTCTCACCGAAGGCTAACAAAATATACCAAATATCCGGGACACTGAAATTTGAGTTGCCAAAAGAGGATATCAAAATAGCAGATGTTTTTCGTGCAGTTGAAACTGCTAAAAGCAGGTTCCAAGTGCAGGCTTGGGGGCTTGCAGACACAACTTTAGAGGATGTCTTCATCAAGGTCGCTCGAGAGGCTCAGCCGTTGGATGTTCTATCATGATGGCTTCATTACTTCGTCGTAAAAGAGTATACATTTTGAAGTTTGTATAGACTTGAATCATTAGATCATTTCACAAAATTATCCCCATGTGGTGTACTTGTATAGTATAGTATTGTATCTTATAAACACACAACTTTATGTTGTAGTAATTATTTATATATATAGTATGAACTATGTGATATATGTTTTACACAAACATAGCAAATATTTTATCATAATTTAAAGACAAAATTACAAAAAACGTTTTTTAAGTTTATATAAAGTTGCAGTTATCATCCTTTATCTTTAAAAAGTACTCAAAACATCTTTTATGTTAACATTTTGTAACAGATCTCGTCCTTTAGACTAACTGCCGTTAACTTTTTCTGTTAAGTCAAGGGCAATTTGGTCTTTTTGCTTCTAAATGACTATTAATGTATTTTTTTTCCAAACATAAAGGATGGTTTTTGCAATTTTTTTTATCTTTTATTTAGTTTATGTATTTTTATAATAATACACATACATATGATTTATATATAACAAATAAATATAATATAATTATTGTTATCCACGTATTATATATAAATATAAATTATATAAATAATTAAATAATAACGGTGTTTAGAGTTAAATAAAATATATAATTTTGTTTATATACGATAAACATATATTATTGTTTTCATCCATGTTTTATATATAAATATAAATTCATACATAATTAAACATATTAAACATTTTCATGCACGTATAGCTAATTAATTATTTTCATCACGTCTTATATATATATATATATATATATATATATTATTGTTTTCATCCACGTATTTGTAATATAAATAAATAAATAATATAAATT
>BJCM01270582.1:0-27046 GCA_018326385.1 Flaveria bidentis
TTAAATAACAAACAAATAACATCTCATGAACAAATTATCCATATAAGGTTGTTCTTTTACAAAAGCAAAGTTTTAGAAAACCAATTTTCTAAAACGGTGTTAATATTTATTTGTATGATCTCATCAACAAATAAACATATAGTGGTGTTTGTTAAGCTTGTTATTGGGTATGACCCGACTTGGATCATAACGTACTAACCACATCAATATTCTATGTGTCTTGGGCATAAAGGATCCAACACATAGAGAATCTGGAGGAAAAGGGAATAGAGGGTTTCTGTATGTACCCTAGGTTTTTGTAGCTGATTTTTGATGAGAAGCTGCCCTCGCTGCCAAAGGAGAGCCACGATGATGTGGCTTTGGAGATCATGGATGATACGACTCTGGGTCATATGAGGGTTTACTAGGGAAAGCAAGTCAAGCCCTCGGTAAAGAGACTAATAGGGCATCCGACATAGAAGGACTATGTGGCGCCAGGGAGGAGAAAATGGCGTCACATAGACAGCGACTCAGATGATGAGCAGCTACAGCTCCCGGAGCACGACTCGATGATAATGACAACGGGGATGCTGGAGATGAAGGGCCCACTCAACAAAGGGGCCCCACTGCTGATATTGCATCTCCAGCATCTGCCGCCACTAGAGATGTAGTAGAGACTGCTGGATTCCACTAGGATTTCATACCTAGTGAGGAGAAGGAGTCAGATGAGGAGCCTCTAACCCGGTTTGTGGGCAGTAACGTCATAGCCACAAAACTGGGGCTCCGGGTGGTTGGTGAACGCCTCGAGGGGTCGGGAGAGGCTGATACTAATCCTACATATGCTCCCGATCAGTCTAGCCGTGCTCTAGGGGGAGCATCCTCCTCGACAGGTTCGAGGAAGAAGAGGATGGATCAGCCCCACGACATGAAGAAGAAGAAGAGAAGACTCAGCTTTATCACCAATATAGCTCCCACCACTACATCTACCACTCCACCTCCCACCACCACATCTACTAATCCATCCACCACCACAACTACCACCACTACCATACCACCCACTATCACTACCACACCTCCACCCTCCACTACTACAGCCATACCTCCACCTGTTATACCAACACCACCCCCAATCTACACCTCTGCCACCACCACCATCACTAGCCACCTTGTTACACCACCATCACACCCTTCCTACAGATCCGGATCAACTCTGCCTCCCAGTGGGGTAGATGAACAGCTCTCAGCACTTAACCGTATGGTGTTGAGGCTGTTGGCGGCAGACGAAGAGAAGACTACTCAGCTGCGACAACTAGTAGACCTTACTACTGCCTAAGCTCTACAGATATCTCAGCAGGCACAACAGATGGATGCTCAACGTGCAGAGATGTCCCAACTCTAGGAGTAGCATGCCCTATGAGCAAAGAGGATTGAGGAGTTGGAGATAACTAACAAGACCATCATGCTACGTCTAAAGGGATCCAAGGAAGAGCCCCTTAAGATTAAGGAAGGGGATGGAGATGATAGTGATGATGACAGTGATGATGGGGATGATGATGGTGATGATGATACTGATGTTGTTGGTGATGTTGGAGATGATATTGGTAATGATGATGATGACGAATCACCTACTGCGGGTGCCACATCTGCCAGTGAAAGGAGGACCAAAAGAGCACAAGATCAAGGTGCATCTACATCCGCCCCGTCAGCAGAAGAGCCGATGATCCAAGACAAGAGTAATGCTTAGATGTTTTATTGTTATTTTAAAATCATTTGTATTTGGATCATGTATCAAATTAATGAAATGAATGTTTATATTTAATGTAAATGGTTATATCTTGATTATTAACTAAGGATTGCTGTGTTGAATGTTTAAATCAAGCAGATCCAGACTTTAAAAGAGATGAATATGATATTGCTCCCCTCTAACAGGTCAAGACTCAACTGACGTTGATTCTTGATCTGCAGGGTATTGTCACGAGATCGGTAATGTATACTCCTGAAGAAGGAGAAATCATTCACAATCTCATTGACGAGCAGATAGCCGAAATGTTCAAGCTAAACGCTGAAGAGATTGTGAAAGATGCTCCAATTGTGCATGTGGAGGGTGATGATGAGCTTCAAGATATCGATGAGATTGAGATTGAAGATGTCACAACACAACAATATCAAGAGTACACTGATAATGAGGGAAATGTCATTCCCAATCTGGGAGACACTCTTATCAGTGACACTTTTGAGACTCTGGATAGAATGGAGCAAGAGTCCGAGAAGAATAAAGAGAAGGCCCAAGCCACTGTTGCTAAAGTGAATATCAAGAAGGCAGAATGGGCAGTGTGTTTTGAGGAGATAAGAGCCTAACACATCGCGTCAAAGTCAACTGTCTACACCAAACTATATAAGGTCAAGAAACATCAAAAGGTGGCAGGCAGAATCATAGCGTTGGCATATTTTGAGGATCTCAATGTTTACGCGGTTAAACGTGAGAAGGGAATTGAGTACTTCAGATTCCCACATGATCTGAAGACTCTTCCCGGTTTTGAGCTCAACCAGTTAGCAAAGGTAAATTGCTATACGCTGACACTCGTAAGATGTCAGGCTGGTTTGAAGCAGCCCTAAAAAGGGAGTACCACACTAGATGGGTCAACTTCAAACCTCAACAACCAATAAGGTACATCAGAAGATCTGAGTTTGATGCCATAACTAGCAAACTAAAAGTAGTGTTGAAGTGGAGTCCACCACGTACAATGTCAAAGATCCCACTACGTGAGATGCCACATGACTTCACTCCATAATTCAAGTGGTGGTACTACGATTGGAGAACAGGAGAGGCCATAATAGTCTTGAACAGGAATGGCACAATGGAAACCATAAGGGTGTTTGACCCAATGTGGCTCACCAACTTGTCAGCAAAAGATGTTTATTCTTTATACAAGTGTTCACTGTTCTACGACCCACAGGATATTGTACAAGCTTTACAGTTCCAGAAAGTGATAAGACTCTGTTTTGCTTTTGAGATAAACACAAGAGTCACCAAAGGGCTAAGTACAAGAAGTTTGAGGAAATCATGAAAGATGTTAGACAATAGATAGATCTAGGTCTAAGGGGAGGTTTGTTGATACATATATGTACCTAGATCCTGATCTCAATGTAATATGTCTTGAATATCTTGCACTTATGTAATATTGGGTACTTAATGAAATAAGAATATTTGTTTGTGATTTGTCTTGTTTAATATTTTATTAATGAGTTACTTAACACATATTGACTTTATTATACAGGTTTGTGGTTGATTGATTTAATATAAATAACATTATTATATTTAATACATTCAAACGTAATAACATGACGTTATCATGCGAATGGCCCATGCTAATGGACCATACGCATGAACAACTTCATGCGAATGACTCAGTCGCACGATTGAACCAGGAGACTGGATCAGTCGTATGATTGTAACATGAGATTGGCTTAGTCGCATGACTGAACACTCAGTCGGGTGAATGGACCAACCGCATGACTCAATCGCACGATTGAACCATGCTAATGATTCAGTCGCCCGAATAAGCAACCCTAACCTATAAATACCACCTAATTCGTGGAAAAATGTAAGCATTCAATCCACTTCGACTCCAGACATACCCTATTCGTCCAGAAGCCTCTAAGTTCGTACTCCAAGTTCATAGAACGTTGTATATTGATTCCTAATCCATTCTTGACGTTAGATTCAATACCTTATTGTGTCTACGTGTGTTCTCAGTGATTGGATCGCCAATCAAATAGGATTCCACACTATTTGGTGTGGTTTAACACGTTAATCAGTTGGTGTTTCGTTCAAATACCAGATCCTAACATAGATATAGACAACTTAAGGACACATAAATTTTAAAAATAATATATGATTAAGTTTTAAGAAAAAGGTACTTAAGGTTAATCATCCCAATAGCTGATACAAGATATTTGAGTATCTGTTCATCAAATGCTTTGGTAAAAAGATCAACATATTGTTCATTTGTGTTCACCTTGACCAGTTTGATTAATCCTTTCTCAAATTATATCTAATCAAATAATACCTGATATTGATGTGTTTTGTCCTTTAGTGCTGCATAGGATTCTTGGTGATAGAGATGGCACTATTGTTATCTATATGAATAGGAGTCTTCTTAAAGTTGAACCCATAGTCTAGCATCTGATTCTGAATCGAAAGCACTTGAGCACAGTAGCTTGCAGCAGCAATGTATTTAGCTTCTATAGTTGATGCAGAGACATAGGATTGCTTCTTGCATTTCCATGAGACTACCCTTCCACCAAGGAACTTACATTCCCTTGATGTAGACTTTGCAATCATGTTGCATCTACCATAATCATTATTTGTATATGCATACAGATTGAAGTTAGACTTCTTTGAATACCAATGGCCAAGTGTTGAGGCACCTTTGAGATATCTTATGAATCCCTTGACATTGATAAGGTGTGACATCTTGGGGTTGGCTTGATATCTTGCACAAATACACACGGCAAACATGATACCAGGACTGCTAGCTGTGAGGTACATAAGAGACCTACTCATAGCCTTGTAAAGGTGTTCATCAACACACTCCCCTCAAAGTCAAGCCTGATTAGGTTGTGAGATTGATATTCTTACAAAGATCGAATATGATGATTGAGTTACTTATTGGATGGCAGAATCAAACAATCAAGAATCATTAAATGCAAGAAAAACGCACTTTGTATTAATGAGAGTGATTGATTACAATGAATGATAGGGTTTGAGCATTAAACAGTAACAATACACCTTGATAACATAAGACTAAACAAAAATATTCTGATTGTCTATGAACAGTCATCTCATATACGAGGTTTTCTCTTCTATTTATAGGCTGACAAGATGGCTTTTACAAAATGACTAAACTACCCCTGTCCTATACATCAAAATTAGTCTAAGTCTTTATTAGCATTTCTATTGATCATCCACATTGACTAATGTGGATGAGTTGATCTTGATTAGCATTTCCTCTTTTGTCTTTAGCATTAGTGTTTGGTCATCCGCATTGACAAATGCGGATGAATAAACACTTATGTGCATTTGTTTTCGGGCATCTGCATTAGTTAATGCGAATGTACAAAACTTGTCATCATCTCTTTTAGGCTATCCGCATTTGTTAATACAGAAGAACAAACACTTGTGAGCATTTGTTCTATGTCTTCCGCATATACAAATGTGGTTAGCCAACACATCTTTTATGCAGACTCTTCACCCACATTAGTACTTGGACTTGTGGGATTATCAGCAGAAACAACCATCAACACAATAATTGAATTGACATGTATGATTCTTTTAGGGTCCAACAATACTCGCTCTAAGGATTATACAACCTGTGTTCTTTAATGGTTTGGTGGTGGTTGAGGTTGTGAAGATTTTGTTGGGTTTTGTGGAGGAATAAGAGGTTCTACCTGAGATGGATCGAAGATGGACTTTATCATGTCAACAAAGTCATTTGCATGAGACATCTTCTCTGTGTTTAGAATATGGATCTTCATATGGCTAATAGTGTATATGGCTTCTAAGGGCAGCTTCTTGAGAGAGACTGGTTCCCATATAGATACAGTAGAGAACCCATCTCTATGTATCAGTAAAGCTCCATCCACATCAACCTCTAGCTTCACAATGTTCCCCAATTGCAAAGGAGTTTTCTTGTTCTTTTTCTTTTCTCTTTTGGCAATGATTTGATCATAAGCCATTTTCAATATCTTAATGAACTTTAAGAAGAAGCCACATAATGCACTTTCAATATCTCATCTCATATCCAATAAATAATCTAATCTCTACACCTTCGTTTCCTCCCCATCTTCTCTTAATTACCAACTCATATGTCTTTTCATCATATTAGACATTAGAGATTGGTGTGGAGGAATGAGTTCTAGCCACTATCTTTCTTTTTAATGATTCGGTTGGTTTCACTTTTAGCTTTGGAAACACAACTTCTTCTGCTAATTTAGTTCTTATCTTCTCTAGGGGGTGATAAAGGATCTATCTTTCCTCATGCAGATAGCCTTTAGAGATTTGAAGTTGTCTGTTCTTTTAAACATTCTTAGAATCTCTTCAAACTCGTATCCCCTAAAGATAGCCTTATGATTTATCAGCTCTAAATTGGCTAGTTATTTCAAATCATGAATCTACAGGGCATTCACAAAAGAAGAGAACTCTGTGAAGAATTGCACCAAACCTAAAATGCTTTTTACCATAAACATGTTCCAGTCACTGTCATACTTCCATGAAATAATCTTTTGATCAATTTTACCGTGTGGAGTGGACACACCTTTAATCATTACTAGGACCGTATTCGTACAGAGTACTAATGGATTCTGCGTGAAACCGGATCAAATAGGGACAATGACAACCTGATTGATCTAACGATTAAACAAACGTTAATAATTGATTAGAAATCGACCAGGAACAAACTTTGAAGTTGGATTGGCTATTTCGAACGCTCTAGACAGCTAGAGTTTTTAAAACTTCGAAGTCTTTTTTTCCACGAATTATGTTGTATTAATAGGTTTGTAGTTTTCATTTGTACGAATGTACCATTAGCATGGTTTAGTCATGTTACTGACTCATGCGGATGATTCACACGCACGATTGATGGTTCAGTCATGCGACTAAATCAGTCTTATGTCTCATTCATACGACTGATCCAGTCTCCTAGTTTAGTCGTGCGACTGGTCCATAAGCATGATTCATTCGTGCGTATGGTCCATAGGCATGGTCCATTAGCATGAATAATCACCCGACTATTTTGAACACATTAATTGATCATTATTGACTAAGAACTATGTATAACAACCTCAAACCCATATAAGATGTTGATACACATGAATTATACCAAATACAATAATAATATGAAATATTTAAATACAAACAAACATCAAGAAGCATATTATATTTCATTAAGAAATCAAATTACATATGTGTAACAAATGAAAGAATTTTACATTAAGAACATAAACTAGGAACATAATGTATCAACAAACTCCCCCTTGGACCTAGTTTAGCCTATTGTCTAACATTCTTCAAATGCTCTTGAAATTTATTGTACTTCTCTTCTGTTGTGACTCCTGCATGTATCTCAAATACAAAACTGAGTCGTATAACATGTTGGAATTGTAGAGCTTGTACAATATCTTGAATTTTATAGAACAGTCGCGACTTGTATAAAGTGTAGACATCTTCTGCAGACAAGTTGGTAAGCCACCTTAGGTCAAATACCCGGATAGTCTCAATCTTTCCTTCTTTGTTCAAAACTTTGACCGCTTCACCCATCCTCCAGTCAGAATACCACCATTTGAACTGTGGAGTAAAGTCCTAAGGCAGCTTCGGCAAACGAATCTTAGACATTGTGCATGGGGGACTTCACTTCAACACTACTTTAGGTCTTCCAAATATAGGTTCAACTTCAAACTTATGAATGAACCTGTTAGGTTGTTGAGGTTTAAAGTTTACCCATCTGGTCTCTTTCTTTAGCATTGTCTCAAACTTTCCCATCATCTTCCTTGAGTTGGCATACAAAAGCTCTAAACATGCTAATATGTTCAGCTCAAAGACAAGAAGTGTCTTAAGATCTTGTGGATATCTGAAGTACTCAATCCTCTTCTCTCTTTTCACAGCATAGGCATCCAAGTCTTCAAAATAGGCCCACACGATGATCTTGCCTGACACTTTCTGATGTCTTTTGACTCGATAAAGTCTGGTGTAGGCATTTAGCCTTCTTAATTTCAACATTAGCATCTGAAGCTTGGGCTATACTTTAATCCCTTTCTTTTTCTTTCTCCATCTCCTCCAACTTCTCAAAAGTATCACTACCAAAAGTTTCACCCAAGTTGCGGATAACATTGCCCTTAGGGTCAGTGTAACAAGGATAGTGGTCAGTTATGTCATCTTCAATCTCAATCTCATCCACTTCTTGTAGCTCCTCATCACTCAAGCTCATCTGGATTCAGTCTAAACATCTCAGCAAGTTACTCTTCACTCAAATCATGTATGATTTCTCCTTCTTCTGGAGTGTAGCTCACTAACTTTCTGATAATCCATTGCAAGTCAAGAATCATAGTTAGTTGAGTCTTGACTTGATGAAGGGGAAGAAGATCATAATCATCATCCTATGGAGCTTTGCCTTTGCCCTGATCATGTGTCTCCTCAGCTAGAGCTGTAGAGGATGCGGCTCTTTTAGAGCGCCTCTCCTGAGCTGCTTGAGTTGAGACTAATACAGATGCATCACCTTCTTGATTATCATCTTCATCCTTATCATATCCTTTTCCCTTTCCACTTGGTTTCACTTCCTCATCATCATCATTTTCTTCTGATTCATCATCTATAAGCTCATCATCATCATCTCCACCATCATCACCATCATCTTTAATCTTTAGGGGCTCACCCTTAGTTCCCTTCAACCTTAGCATAAGATTTTTGTTCTTCTTCTCCAACCCCTCAATCCTATTGAAAGAAGCCATCGCAAGCTGGTGCATGGTGAGCTCGAACTAACACTCTCTCGTGAGCAGTGTTCTTCTCCGTTAGCTATGCAATCTGCTTGCCTTGGGAAGTATTTACCGCTACAAGCTGGTTCATCTGTCATTGTGACGCCACTTCATACGAGAAGGCGCCACAAAATCCTTTTTTTTCAGATGGCCAAATAGTCTCCTGATTAGGGGCTTAACCTGCTTCCCCCGGTACACCTTCATCCTTCCCAGAGTGGTGTCATCAGTCATCTCTAATACAACAACATCATCTTTTTCCTTCTACAGCAGAGGAAGCTTCTCATTTATAATCATCTGCAAGAAACATGGATACATTCAGAAACCTTCCTTGCATTTGCCCTCAATGTTCTCTATCAAGTAAGAGAACATCATGTGGGAGAAAACTAAATGGGTGGTTCAGTACCAGTGCAAACTATGCATTCTAGATTTGGTCAGACATCTCATCAAATCCTCCATGCCTGGAGGCTATGCACTTGACGCTCACATGTGCCAAGTACTTAAATTGGGGGCACATGTTGCTCTTGTTCAGCACACCGAGATTGATGTCCCCAGCGTACATGGTCATTAGAAAACATCCTCGAATAGTTAGGGGATACAACTTAGTTGGGTAGGCTCCGTCCTCACCCAGATCCAAGACCCTCCTCAGGTCATCTTCAGTGATCTCAATCTTTGTCAGAATATAGATCTTTGGATACAGTGGGGCTCAACGGACCGATCAACTACAACTTTATCCAAGAAAGTCTGTTGTATAGATCTGTACGGTGTGAATGGTGTAGAAATAGCTATGATCCCAGTGTACTCAGAAGCGTTCCATGATGTAGCATCCAGATGAGCATAAATGTTGTGCTTAGTGCTCATAGTCCATCTCTCGGCCATATTGCTACAACACAAGAAACAAATACATTAGATTTGTGCATAAGATATAATAGTTGAATTTTAGTTGATTTTGATCAAACTGGTTCAATCGTGCGATTATACCATACGACTGAGTTTAGTCGTACGATTGAGCCTGCGACTGAGTTCAGTCGTGCGATTGAGCCTATGACTGAACTTAGTCGTATGCTAAGCTATGCGGGTGAGTCAGTCGTGCCACTGAGTCACTGATTGATTCACTCGTGCGATTGAATCATGCGCCTGACTCAATCGTGCGACTAAGGTTCACATGGAGTGTCTTTTCGCATCTTGCTCTGTTCGACACTCTAACTTTGAATCTTTGTCAAAAATTTATATTATACTTCGTGTTAGACGCAATAGGTTCGCAGGGACTCGAAATAACACTTATTCTCATTTAAATCAATGTTTGTGTTCATTTTAGTGGTTTATTTTAGTGTATAGTCTCGGTTCTTTGAGTTTAACACTTTCGGTCATTGTGTGTCCGATTAATCCAGTCATTTGAACAGATTTCAGTTGGTAAATACCTGAAGATGAATGGGAAATCAATCATTATAACAATCGGAGATCAATCACACTAATCAAAAATTGGGTAGAGTGTCTGGGTATGGGTGGTTTTTAAGAGTTTTTTGAAGGGTGGTAGGGTATACGACCAACTACCCCCTTATGTATACTATTTTAAGTTCTGTCATGCGACTGGACACATACGCATGATTCATTCGAGCGATTGGGGTTCAGTGGTGTGACTGGCTCAGACTCCTTCATCAACTCGTATGATTGGTTCATTCTTGTGATCCAATTGCATGGTTGCCCCATAATCATGGTCCAATCATGTGATTGACTCATACTTATGGTTCAGTCGTGCGATTGGCTCATCCTTATGATTCAATCATGTGATTGGTTCATACTTATGAGTTTGACCTCATACATTTCCATATACTCCAAATCTAACTTTTGATATATAACATTATGACTGATGATCATCTCAGACATGACCCTTTTAACAGAAAATCATTTGATCACCTCAAACATGATCCTTTTGATTTGTGATTCACAAAGTTCATCTAGTTATATAGTCTGACGTAGATGCAAAGAAGATAACAAAAAACCAGAAAAACAACTTCAATTAAAACAAAACAAGACATATTTTTGTGTTTTTGGTTTGAGGTGGATTGAAACCTTTTAGAATTCATCTAACCAAATTTTCTTC
The DNA here is from genome assembly GCA_018326385.1 of Flaveria bidentis. Lineage (NCBI taxonomy): Eukaryota > Viridiplantae > Streptophyta > Magnoliopsida > Asterales > Asteraceae > Flaveria > Flaveria bidentis. The sequence goes on from BJCM01270582.1 coordinate 10,610, forward strand.
CTAAATAGAATATCTATAATTTAATTCTATCATTCCTGTAAATATTCATATGGAATCATACAGGTATATCATAATTATTAGGGACCCTTTTATATGTACTTTGATACTAGATTCTCGTTTGTCTGAGAGTCAATAGAACTTTTAGGAAATCATACTAGAGCTATAAGATGCACACAATGATTTTGATTGTCGAGAGTTGCAGCCACGATGATTGTTAGTATATTTGTCCATTTAAATATATACAGATTTTTGACTCACATTGGTGATGAGTTAGGTTATATTATTTCAACAAGCATTTGTGGATCCCACAATTATATGGTAATCAACAGTCCTCAGGAGATTTTTGAGCGTTCTACGGGTATTTGACAAGAAGAAACTATTCTAAGAGCTTTCAATGAGATGCCAAGCCTCAGGTTACTGCCATCGCAGAGCAAAGAGGCGCAAACAACAATGAATTCTAGAATATTTAGGTTATGTTTATCCTCAGGTCAATGCCATTGCAGAATAGAAATGCACACAACCTATCTTCTTGCTAGAGCATTTTTTTATTTTGCACATAACACACCAACAACGTTAGTCATCCGCACACATTTGTGGCGTTTATTTTGCTCGTCACCCCTTATTGGAAATGCGTTGATTGTGTTAACGAGGGATTAGATGAGAGTCAATAGCAAGTTGAACATATTAGTTTGAATTTGATTTACCCATGAAGTCTACTCGTCTATTGTGTTGAATCTACCGACACGTCATATAATGAACTAGCAAACTCTAGGCCTACTTTCTTTATGTTACCTCAGTAGCAGACTAGTCTACTATCATTTTTCCTTTATTTTGCTTAGACTTCTGAGACATGTAATTTGAATATAGCATTTTAGAAATCATCTAAATCCATTTGATTTCTTTGCTTTCAGCTTATCTGCCCGCCCTTTTTTTTAAGTAATCAAATACTGAAACTAAGGTAAATACTGAAACTAAACTATTCTCCCACTAAAATTCTAAAAACTAAAATATTTTTGTGTTTTTGGATTTTTAAAAACAGGAAAATAAAATTAAAAATTAAGAAAAATATGGCGGACTTTGAACTAGACTCTTCGGGAATCATAACACATTTCTTTTTCACGACATTGACCTCCAAAAGATATAAAAACTGAGGTTTGTCAAAAGCTTTTGTGTAGAGCTCGGCGCGTTGAAAATCCGTATTAATTTTTATAACATTGATTAATTGCTTTTCAAAACAGTCATGTATAAAGTGATATTTAATACTGATGTGTTTAGTTTTTGGGTGTTGGACATGATTTTTAGTGAAAGCTATTGCAGCAGAATTATCAACAACGATAGGGGTGTTAGAAAATTGCAAAACGTAGTCTCGCATTTGCTGTTGAATCCAAATGATTTGTGAATAGCAACTTGCAACAACAACATATTCAGCTTCACATTTTGACAAAGCAACAGATTTCTGCTTCTTACACTACCAATTGACTAAACGTCTTCTAAAGAATTGACATCCCACTGATGTTCACTTGTAATTCATCTTGCAACCACCATAGTCTGAGTCATTATACACTATAAGTTCAAAGCGATCATCATGAGGATATCACAACCCAAGTGTTGGAGTACCCTTCAGATAACAAAAGATCTGTTTTACCCTAATTAGATGATTAACTTTTGGTTTAGCATGATATCTAGAACAGAGACATGTGGCATACATAATATCAGGACGAGAGACTATGAGATACATCAGAGATCCGATCATTCTTCGGTACATAGTGGCATCAACCAGATCACCATTTTCATCAGGTGCCATATCGTGGTTCGTGGCAAGTGGAGTTCCAGCAACCATGGTATTCTCCATGTCAAACCAACTAACGATGTCTCCTACATATTTGGATGCAGGAAAATTCCATTTGGTATTTGATCCACCTGTAACCCAAGAAAAAACATTATCTTTCCCATGGCACTCATCTCAAACTCAGCTTTCATCATGGATTTAAATTCTTTACACAATTATTCATTTTTGGAACCAAAGATTATGTCATGTACAAATATTTGTAGGAGTAGTAAATCACCATCTTTCTCTTTCATGAACAACGTGCAGTCAATAACCCCTCTACGAAAACCATGTTTCACAAGATGAGTAGAGAGTTTCTCATACCAAGCTCGAGGAGCTTAATGAAGCCCGTAAAGAGCCTTGTCCAGTTTATAAAATCCATCCCGATGATAAGGATCCTCAAATCCTTTGGGTTGACTGTCGTACACCGTTTCATGGGTTTCACCATGAAGGAAGGCACTTTTCATATCTAATTGATAAACTTTGATCTTCATGTAGGATGCATAGGCTAAGAAGATACGAATTACTTCCATCCTTGCCACAGGTGCAAACACTTCATTGTAGTCAATCCCTTCATGTCGTCTAAACCCTTGAACAACAAGCCGAGCCTTGTTTCTGATTATAACTCCTTGGTCATCTTTCTTACACTTAAGAACCCATTTAGTGTCAATCACCTTTGCACCTTATGGTCTGTCCACTAGAGTCCATACTCCTAACTTCTTAAACTGAAGAAGTTCCTTTGGCATAACACTACCCATGCCTCATCGTTTAAGGCTTCACTAACATATTTTGGCTCAAATTGAGACACAAAACATTGATAAGCACCATCATGTAGATGTCTTTTTCCATGACTACGGCATAATCAACTAAGTATAGCTGATTTCGTGTCTGAACTCCCGATAGAATATCCCCGATGATATTGTCCAGGGGATGATGCACATTAACATGAGTTCCAGGAGTGGTGGGAATAGCTACCTCATTATTCAGATTTTGAATCCCAAGTTTAGTTTCAGAGGCTGTTGGAGTATGGGGTTTAGAAGTTCCAGTGGCATCCAGTTCCGATGCTTGTGTAGCTTCGGTAGTGGGAACATGTTCCTCCTGGTCCACATGTACAGTCTCAACTGCTTTATCATCAGAGGAAGACTCACTTGTCTCAAGCACTCCCTATAAAGAACTAGACATATCGTCTAATGAAACCGATCATTCGATGAGACAACTCATCATCAGAATGAGAAGGAGGTAGATTGAAGGAATTGAAATATCCATCATAGTCAATGAAGAAGGAAGGTCCTTTGCCAGCAAGGGGTGGTGTATCTTTGGATATCAACACTACACCACACTTCCACCTGACCTAATGAGTTGTTATAAACTCTCTTGTATGGCATACTATATCCTTGAATGATACCTTCTTTTGCCTTCTCACTAAACTTCCCAGTTTGATTTTTCTTTAACAGCATGCACGGTAGTCCAAATGGTTCTAGATACTCCAAGTTGAGTCTACGTCACTAGTGCAGTTCATAACACGTTTTTCATTGATGTTTGACCACTAAGACTCGATTGAGAGTGTAGCATTAGCCACTGCCTCATTCTAGAATTGAATAGGTAGTTTAGAGTCGGCTAATATTGTCCTTGTTGTCTCTGTCAAGCTTTGATTCTTTCTTTCAAAATCTCCATTCATCCGTGCAGTGTAGGTAGAAGTAAATTCATGAAAAATTCCTTTCTCTCGACAGAATGCCCTCCATCCACTAATTCTTGAACTTTGTTCCATTGTCTTAACGAATCTTTCTTACTTTTAACTTGTAGAGTGACTCCAATGTATTAACTAGATGCTCGAATGATTCAAATGTCTCTGATTTGGCTTTTAGAAACATCACCTAAGAGAATCTTGAGTAGTCATCTGTTACTACAAAGCAGTACCAATCACCAGCAATGCTCTTCGTGCTAACTTGGCCAAACAGATCCATGTGTACAAGCTCAAGAGGAGCGTCAATAGAATTAACTTTCTTTGATTTGTGAGATTTCTTGGTTTGTTTCCCTTTCTTACATGCAACGCAGAAATCTGGGAGCAGAAAATTCTTGACTATAACTCCATTCACCAGATCCTTCTGAACCAAATGATTCATCTTCCTACGATTAGTGTGTCCCATTCTCCTATGCCAGGAGACTGAATCTCTCTCTATTGCCTTTGACAAGAAGCACTAGACAGTAGACTCAGTTGTGGAGGCTTTTGATAGATCCAAGACATACAGATCATTACATCTTTAAGCTGACATTAGAATTTTATCCTCCTTGAAAACATACTCCTTCTTCAATATGTAGCACTTATTGTTGTCAAACACAACCTTGAATCCCTTATCTTGGATTTTGGAGAAAGAAAGTAACTTGTTTTGCAATTGCTGAACGTAATTGACCTTGTCAAACTTCACTTTCTCGTTTCCCACTTCACCTTGAGTGGCGATGTAACCACCTTTATTCCCAGCAAATGATACATGTCCCCCTTTAATTTTCTTGATGTTGAAAACGAGAGACGAATTCCGGGTCATGTGCCTAGAAGCCCCACTATCAATAATCCAGGTATTAGTGATAGTGATGTAGCGGACACCCTGCACATACAAAGGAATTGATTAGTTTAGGTGTGGGACCCAAACCATAATTGGCTTGGGTGTCCCAGAGGTATAACACATCATGACTCAACCCGCTATCATTCAGAGGATGATGGCATATCTTTCTTCTTTTTGTTCTCACTATCAGACACAATACTTGATTTTTCTTTCCATAAACCATTTTTGTGGAAGGCTTGTTTGTAGTAAATAGTTGACTAGCTTATGGTTTGAACTTCAGGTTTACTAATAATCTCAGGTGTTACCATAGGAGGAGTATTAGATGTAAATTTTGAAAAACTTGGTTTTTCATCAAAAAGTTCAATTTTCCTTTTAGGTGTCTGAGAATAAGGACAATTTGGAGAGATATGTCCTCGTTTTCCATAACTGTAGTAGGATCATTCTTCAACAGCTTGAGGAAAGTTGTGATGTGGAGTTAAGTTTGGTCGGGGGTTAAAATATGTCCGATATGTTTCACCTTCTTTAACAAATTTAATTGTTTTGACAGTTTGAACATCTTTCACATTCATTGTTTTCACAAATTGATGATTAACACGTCCGATTGAAATAGACATTTGTGAACCTGACCCTAACTTAACATTTTCCATTTTATTACCCAAATCCTCAACATGTACCTTATCTGTTGATCCCAAAGTAGAATCACACTTTTACCCGTAGAATCTGGATCACTAACCAGAGGAATAGACACCACGTGGTCCTTTAGTAGGTTATTATTAATTGGTCCACATTTAATGTTCAAAAGGATTTCATGTGGTGGCGGTACTACCTTATAACCCAGACCTTCCTTTGTATTCCGTTCTATCAATAGGTCTGAACTATGTGAGAAGAACATGCCAAACTGTGCAGTTTTTGTTTTAACTATACAACTTCGACTTGCAAACAACTTTTTTCTTTTTAGTTTCCTACAAAAAATTTAAATAGAACTTGATTTCATTTTATTGATTTTTGGCAACAATCTCGGTTTCTCTTAGTTTTTTTCCTAACAGTTCTATCTTTTCTTTGAAGCTGCACTCATTTTGTTTTAAAACACGATTTGCTTCAGTGCAGAGTTGTAAATAATTTACTAGATTATCATTATCTAGCAAATAATTTGTCTTTAGAACATACTTTACATTCAGTACATGCATGTTTTTCAAATAACCTAGCAAATTTTAAATCAATACTTTACCTAAAATTATTACATTCAGTACATGCATGTTTTTCAAATAATTCATCTTTAGAACATACCTGTGTAGAACTAGACGAATTAGCCATCAAAGCAATGTCAGACTCTTCGAAGACTGGGGATTTTGAATTTGTAGCGCTGAGCTCTTCTACAACCAGATGATCAATGACATCCATAGCTTCTTCTATATTTGAAAGTGTATGCTCAGCTATGATGTCTCCTTCACTTGCAGATCCATCATCCGATGTATCAACTAAAGCTATGTTTGATTCACCCTAAGAAATGAATCAAAAGGACCAGTCTTGTCCTCCATCACCTTGAGCAACCAAAGCCTTAGACTCGTTACTTGAAGACAAAGCTCTAGTCTTATCCTTGTCATGTCGGTTGAATATAGGAAAAGGATTTCCTTTTCTAGTCTTCTTTGGCTTTACGCACTCCTGTTTGAAGTGCCCCTTTTGACCATAATTAAAACACGTGACTTTGGTTTTGTAAAATCCAAACGTTGTATCTTTCGTTGCAACCAAATTTTGCCCTGTCTTTTTCAAAAAATTCTTGGCTCTTCTAACAACAGTAGCCAAGGCCCATATAATATCCATGCGTTCTAGCTAGGTTTCATCAACTTGCTCGTAGTCCTCATTAGCAAGATTACAGTTTCCAATCTTACCAGCAACTAATCCATCATAAGATTGAACAACAACAGCAAGACAATCCATGTCCTCTTTGGCAACCTCCACGGTGACATTTCCAAGAATCTCGGTCTTTAACTTGGTAGTATATGCCTCAGGAACTACGTATTGGGTTCCAGATGACCCAAATGTTACGGTTCCTAATGCACTGTATTGGGAAGGAGCAGAAGAACTAGACATAAATTTCGTTTGTAGCGGTGTACCTGAAGTAGCGGAGTTGGAATTGAATTATATAATGCAGGATTTTGAATATACAATCCTTTCTTTGACTTGTATTTGATACATAGTTCTTCCTCCCTTAACATCAAAATGAAATCATTTATGTCTAAAGTAGCAAGCGTGTCATTTTGTCTCAGATTAGACACAAATGAATCTCATTTATCTAGCAGCCCATTAGCAAAGCTAGAGACTTTATCTTCCATGGATGTGGTCATGCCATGAGTGTGCAACTCACTCATCAGATGATATAATCAATCGATGATATCATCCAAGCTCTCATTCCCAATCGAAGAAAAATTGTCAAATTCCTTCTTAAGATCTTTAGTCTTGAGTGTGTTTAGAGTTGAATTTCCTTCGTATCTATTTTCCAAGGCCTCCAATAACTTCTTAGACTGCTTGTTCTTAGATAATGGATGAAATATGTCCTTAGGTATAGACTGAGTTAACAAGGCATATGGTTTCTTTTCAGCATTATGGAGAGTCTTCTACGATTCACTCATTCCTCCCAAAGTCAATTTAACTCCATTAGCACTGACTGGTACCGTGTAACCAGTCTCAATGGATGTCCAAAGATTTGGGTCAACTCCATTCAAGTGGATTTCAAACTACAATTTCCACTGTGGGTAATCATCCAAAGTTAACAGCTTTGGCGGTTTATTGTGGTTTCCAATCTCATTTTCCAGAAGTAGAAGATTCTGGACACACGAGTCCTTTCCAACAGTGAATGCAGCAAACTGGTCTTCCATTGCTTTAAACTTGGTAACCTTAGAACAAGACAGATTCACTCGTGTGAATGAGCTATGCGAATGAGTCACTCGTGCGAAAGAAAGCTACAAATTAATTCAATCGTGCGATTGGATTCGGTCGTGCGAATGAGCAAGACGATTGAAATCAACTGATTGGAGTTGCTTAGTCGTACGAATGAGAGACAAAACTAAGTTCAGTCATGCGAATGAGTGTATACGAATGGGTTCAGTCATATGAATGGTCCAATCATGCGACTGAAGGGTGTTGTGTTTGAAAAATCGAATATTTTGAACACTTTGACACAAAATACAAATTTTTCAGAAATCCTAATCTGTCGTTCGATGAAAAATCAAAACTTTAACAAATGCAAACCTCAAACACACTTTTTAGAGCAAAAAGGTGATTCTTTTGAATGAAAACGTTGTTTTTAACACCAAAACCAATTGAATCCACGCAAAAGCACAAGCCAAAGCTCTGATATCACTTATTAGGACAATTTTCGTATGGATTACTAACGGATTCGGCATGAAATATGATTAAATGGTGCAGAATCATATTTGATTGGTGATCCAATCAGTGAGAACAACAACCTGATCGATCTAACGATTAAACAAACATTAAGAATTGATTAGAAATCGATCAGGAACGAACTTTGAAGTTGGATTGGTTGTTTAGGACACTCTGGACAGCTAGGGTTTTTTTAAAACTTCAAAGTATTTTTTCACGAATTATGTGGTATTTATAGGGTTCTTATTTTCATTCATATGACTGAACCATTAGCATGGTTCAGTCGTGCCACTGACTCATGCGGATGATTCATATGCACAACTGAAGGTTCAGTCGTGCGACTGAATCAATCTTATGTCTCAGTCATACGACTAATCCAGTATCCTGGTTTAGTCGTGCGAAGGGTCCATAAGCATGATTCATTCGTGCGTATGGTCCATAAGTATGGTCTATTAGCATGAATAATCACCCGACTAGGTTGAACACATTACTTAATCATTATTGACTAAGAACGATGAACAACAACCTCAAACCCATATAAGATGTTCATACACATGAATTATACCAAATACAATAATTGTATGATATTTGAAGACAAACAAACATCAAGAAGCATATTATATTTCATTAAGAATTCACATTACATATGTGTAAGAAATGATAGACTTTTACATTAAGAACATAAACTAGGAACATAGTGTATCAACAATCATTTCTGCAGTGGTTAGACCTTCTTGAAGTTTCAAATGTGAAGGCTCTACAAATCATTTAGGATATCTATGTAAAATAGGTTCCAAAGAGTCATGGTCTCTATGGGTGAGCTGCATGTCTTGTGTTGATACTCTGGTTCTTGGTGTTTTACTTGTAATCTCCTCTTCCAGCTTCTTCAGTCTTTTTTTCTTCTCATTTTTCAACCTAAGGATGGCAGACCTTAGATAATTAGTCTTCATATTGCCTAGCTTTCTCCTTGTAAATCCTTGAGTAGAAAGATATTCCTTCAGTTCCCTATCAGTCATGCTATAGGGATAAAGATATAATGAATGAAGAGTGGATGTCTGCTTATGGTTGGAGGACGATTTGAGGAATGAATCTTTGGGAGAAAGAGTCTTTTAATACTCAATCTCATAAGTAGGGTCCAACAGCTTGTTTAGTTTTTCCTCCTGTGCCTTCATTCCCTTATAAGTCATCCCAAATACTTCATCATGGTCATATCCATGATTAATTAAAACATGGCTTTCAACATCAGGTCATCAGTTTGGCCTTTTCAACCATCTCTAGAGCTTATTTCTCCTCCTTCAAAGGGCTTTCAAGAACTATTGGCTCATCAACCACATAGCCACCCTCAATTTCTCCTTCCTCTAGCTCTACAAAGTCAACATTCTTTTTCATTTGAGCTTCAGCCTTTTCATCCTCTTAGAAAAATTCAGTAATGGCTGCAATACTTCTAGGATCATCTTTTTGCTTGCTTGGTTCTTCTTCTATCATTGTCTTTTTCCTTTTAGCTTTATCTGATGAGTACTTCCTCCTCCTTGTATATGTTTGCATTTTTGGACTAGAGGAAGTTTCTGGCTGTTCAACTTCTTGAGTTACTTTTTTAGCCTTCTCTGGTTGTTTTGTTTCATCATTAGCAGCAACTGATTCTTCTTTCTCTTATTGTTCTTCACATAGTTTTCTGATAAGTGCTTTTTGTTTATTGGTCAGCGATATAGCAAACACTAATTGCATACTCAATTCCTTCTCGATGGGAACGGGAGATTGTGGAATCACTACAATAGGTTCAACAATAGTCCTCTGCTCGACTAAAAAGTCCCAAAAGTAATCATCAATGATGAACTCTTCTACAGTGAAGCTATCAAGAGCTTTAATTATGTCATTGAATTCAGCCTCTTCAGATTGAGTTTAACTATTTTCTTTGTATAAACAACCATTTCCATGCTAGACTCATCTTGTTTTGTGTCAGTTGTTTCTTCTTCCTTCTCAGTCTCAGATAATCTTATCCTTTTAGCAGGAGGTGAGTCATCATTACTTTCTCCTAGTGAGTTTTCAGTAGTAACTTCTTTGTCACTATCTCCTTTTCTTTTCTCCTCTCTTCTCTCAACCACCTCATCGTTCCCCATTTTAGCTTCGGCCTTTCTTTTGATAACAAGTAGTTCCAGCTTAGATACTCTTTTTTTAGACTTTCTATCTGGTTCTACAAATCAATAATAATGTTTTCTTGCTCTTCAATCAATCCTTCTTGTTCTTCCATTACAATGGTCTAAATAGCTAAAGTGTCAACATGACCATTTATTTCATCCATTGATTATTGGATAGCAGCCTTTAACTTGTCAATCTCTTTTTCCTTTTCTTTCTTTTCAGACTCATACTTCTCTTTCATCTCTTTCAACTCCTTTTCTTTCCATCCAGTTCCATAAGTCTGTCTTGAATAATACTAGATCTTATATTCAGTAGTCTTTCCATCTTGGCTACTTTTTCTAGCACTTCTGAAATCAACTCATCCTTTTCAACAGGCTTGTTGACTCCTGATGCAACATAACTTTCTTATGGAGCAGCCTTAGAAGCAACTTTCCTTACATGCATCTGGATTACATGCATCTGGATTGGATGATCCTCCTCATCAGAAGATGATTTGGATTTCTCTGAAGAGCTGGTAGAATCACCAAACTCAACAAGCTCAGTATTAACAGGAGATGTTTGAGCAAGTGATATGGGTGAGTGATGGATTGGAGGCTCTTGTTCTTCATCTTGATTTGGCTCATTAGAAGGAGGCTCTTGTACCTCAACATGTTCTTCAGGATTAATCTGTTGAAGCATCTAGGGTAACAGACGAGAATGGGTTCCACTATAAAGTTCATGGGATCTCTCTTTTTGATGCACTTGTATGACTTGGCATCATAATGAGGGATATCCATAATACGGCCTTCAAGTACAATGTCAGGGAATGCTTCATTAATGAGACACTATAGGAACCTTGGATACATCAAAAACATGTGTCTTCTTCCTTCTTGAATGTTTGAGACTAGACCATTGAACACATGGGCAAACATGTTAAATGGCCTGTTGGTGGATAAAGTACATATAGTTGATGATGTGATTATAAGGATATCATTCCATCCTGTCTTCCTCTTTGACAAACAATGTTGGTAGAGATGAATCAGGAACCTCCATTGTAAAATCAACTAGTCCATTCACAATTTGCTTGCCTTCATATCCTCCCTCATAACCGATGTTTGCAAAGAAAGTAGTGACTTCATCATCTTCAAGCTCTAGAGGGGTGTTTGCATCATCACCAAACTACAAAAATTGTCTCACAGTTTGTTTAGTGATTGTTAAAGACTGGTCATCATTGATCCTTCCAGATAGAGTTCTCTCACCATCTATCTCTGTCAATATAGCAGTACTCCAAAAAGACCTTATGAATCTCTAATAAATGACAGGTCTAACTGTGATTGCATGAGCCACTCTTGTAGTAGAAATGAATCGGATCATATCTCTAAAACCTTCAGCCTACATCAGGGTCAAGATAACTACTGATATTGTGGAGCTTGCTCTAGGTGAGATTTGCCATGTACCTTACATTAGAGGAATATGAGTTAGATTTCAGGAAAAATATTTACCAAAATGTAAATCATACAAGCAAGTTTCATCCGTTTGACTTTTGATGGTCAAAGATGACTATTTGAAGGTAATGTTCCATAGGAATCACTTTAAACTTGGTATTATCAATAATTACTATTATTTTGGTTTTCATGTTTGGGAGATAATATTTGATGTAGTTAACCTCTTATCAATTTTGAGTTCAAGATTTGATTTCAAGATTTCCAACTTTTGCTATTCTCTGTTCTTACGATGAACATGATTTTGAAGTTCCCTTGTTGATTGTTATTCTTCTTAGTTATCATGTTCATTGAAGTCGAAAAGGATCATCTTTTCTTAAATCAGATCTGATTTTGAGCTTCCTTTATTGACCTAGGGTTCAATGTTCATTATCAGTTCAAAAGTCTACCATTTTAGGTTACAAAATTTAAAGACTTTTTTTTATACTAATATTGTAGAGAATCGAAAATGATGACTGATTACAAGAAATGAATCTTAGAACATAGGTTGTTAATGGTAATGATGATTGTTGAAGAACAGTGTGTTTCGCTCGTCGCACTTTACAGTCTGTCAAATTTGAAAATTATTAAATGGCCTTTTGAAAATTCTTTAAATAGTCAAATAATGGCTTTTACAAGTTTCAGAACAAATGCAATCAAATTTTTATTAATACTGAACCAAAAGCGGAAAGGTTTTGGTCATCCACATTTGTGTATTGTTACAAATGCGGAAGTAGAAAATTTAAGATCATTCGTTCACTGTAGCAAATGCGGTTGAACAAAGTTAATCAGCATTTGTTCACTGTAGCAAATGCAGTTGAACAAAGTTAATCAACATTTGTTCACTGTAGCAAATGTGGTTGAACAAAGTTAATCAACAATTGTCCACTATAGCAAATGCGGCAGAGTAAAATTCCTTTATCTACATTTACTTCAACGAATGGGTAATTAGTGAACTTGTCCGTATTTCTTGATCATCATCTATGGTGACAGAAGAATTAAGAACTTGCTTATTCATTTTTGAAAATACATGGAAAGTGTTGATGTCACACACATTCAAAAAATGCCGATGAGTAAAAGCACATGCGGAAATGAAAATGTCTTTTGTATTAACAAATGCGGTAGATAACGTTTGTCCACATAGGCTTTTAACACCAAACTTTTTATGTATACTTGTTTGACACAAATGCGGTAGAGTAAAATCCTTATCCACATTAGTTTCACTTTGTTATAAATGACATAAACAATTACCATTGGTTATATGCATGGGTTACCTTCACCAGCGTTAACCAATGCACTTACCCGCATTAAATTTTGAATTTAATCAAAACATAATGTTTCTATTTTTGGTTTTTCCTGTTATGAAGAGATGTCTTTGATTGAGTTGTCTCTTAGGAAGTTGTTGTTGTTGTTGGGGTTATCAATTCTTGCTTGGATTGACTTGTATATCAGAAGTGTTACAAGTTTCCTATTGTTTGACTGATCTTGGACTTCTTATGCTTCCAAGAATCTACATAAGGTTGAGATACTATGGTATAACTTCTGCACCAACACAGACACACTTTTTTTATTTGTCTAGAAGTTTTAAGAAAGTAATTTAAGATAGAAAATATCTATTCAAACTGGTCAAAATTTTAAATTACTCCACCTAAAGTTTATATCCCCATCTATATAGAAACTTTAAAGATTTAAAACTTTTGACTATCAAATATTTCTAATTAATTTAATTACTTTTTTTTGGTTTTTTTGTTTTTCTGATTTAAGAATGAAGAGAAGTATACCTTTTGTTGAGGATCATATCAATCTTACATTACACATGTGCATTCTTTTGTGATAAAATTGACATGTTTATGAAGTTATTGATTGAAGGTATGTTTGTCCTCTTAAACTTATACCTGGTTGATATTTTAATGCATGTGATATTTATCATGTTTTGGTTGATCTGATTATTCAACATGTACCTCACACACATAAGAATGGAATGATCAACCATCCTCATGTAATGCATGATAGAATTTTTCACAACTTTCTTGACCAAGTTACTTAAGTTATGAAATATCATTTTTGCTGATTCTCATTGGGATTCTTTTGCTTTGATCATTTTCATGATGATCCACATTAGGATTCTTTTCACTTCACTTTGGAAGGTGATCCGTGATTGGATTTTTTGTTTCATTCACAAGGAATGTATTGTTAATGTAGATTCATCCAATTTGGATGTGTTCCTTATTGGGAATCTTTTCGATCAATACATCTAGATTATGTGCTTATTTTGTTAGGTCTTTGGATAGCAAAACAGAGATGAAACTTTATGTAGGTGAAGGAAGTTCATAAAGTGTCATTACCTGGTGTGTTTAAGTTACTGGATACACATACACTTAGATAAGTTGATATATACCTATACTCTCAGATGTGAGTTTCACCATTGACTAAAATTTTTAGATTTTAATTCATCATAGCATGCATCTTCTCTTCCAAGTTGAGCCTACCAACATATCTAGTAAGTCATGACAGTCTTTCAAATTTTGAATTAAGCATAGTGATTGATATAACGATTGTAATTATATCATTTTCCAAGTATTCTTTTCTTCACTAAAATGACTTCTTTTTGTGATTTTCTAACATTTTTAAATTGTTTTTTAAGGTTTTGAATTTGTTCAAGGTTAATCATGCCAATTTATTGAACTAGGTATTCAAACCTACCAAGTTCAAATGACTTGGTGAATAAATTAGCTAATTGATTTTCAGTTGGAACTTGAATCAATTTGATTAAACCTTTTTCAACATAATTTCTCAAAAACAATATCTGATTTCAATGTGTTTTGTTGTTGAGTGCTGAACTGGATTATTTGTAATAAAAGCAGTTGCAATGTCAATGTGAATTGGGGTATGCAAAAAGTTAAAACCATAATCAAGAATTTGGTTTGAATCCAGAGAAATTGAGATCAACAAGTTGATACTAAAATATACTCAGCTTCTACTATTGAGATAGATAAATTTGTCTGCTTCTTGCACTACCAGGAGACCAGTCTAGGACCAAGAAATTGACAACCGCCTAAAGTGGACTTTCTATTGAAGTTAAATCCTCTATAATCATTGTCAATGCAGGCATAGAGATTGAAGTCTTATTTCTTTGGTACCATAAACCAAGAGCTGGTCTGCCCTTAAGATATCTAAATATCCTCTTGACAGCATTTACATGAGATTCCTTAGGATCAACTTGATATCTGGCACACACACAAACACCAAACATAATATCAGGCCTACTGGCTGTTAGATACATAAGTGAACCGATCATGGATCGATAGTGAGTCTGATCCACTGATTTGCCTTCTGGTTCAGGTCCTATCTTCATATTAGTATCAACAGGTGTTCTGATAGACTGACTGTCAGTAAAGTGGAATTTCTTCAACATTGTTTCTACATATTTTGATTAATTGATTGAAAATTCCATTTGCTTTTTGTTGGACTTTCAACCCTAAAACGAATGTGAGTTCGCCCATTTCACTCATTTGAAATTTTGAATGCATCAGGTCTTCAAAAGTCTTTACAGAGTTGCTTGTTTGTTAAGCCAGAAATGATATCATCCACATATATTCGGACTAGCAAAATGTCTCTTTCTCTTCTCTTTCTGAAGAGAGTCTGATCAATCTTTCCTCTTTCATATCAATGTTCAAGAAGGAAAGATGATAGGCTCCCATATCATTTTCTTGGACCTTGATGAAGACCATACATTTATTTGATAAATAGTAAACTTCATGGATGCTATATATGCAAGAAAGATTCTTATTGCTTCTAATCTGGCAACAGGTGCAATAAGACGAAAACCCATGTGAATCTTTTATTATTTGGGATGCCTTATTTTTATGAAGTAAGAAGAAAACTATTAGGATCGTGTACTGGACGATGTACTAACTGATTAACGTGTATACCAAACCAAATAGTGCGGAATCCTATTTGATTTGCGATCCAATTAGTGAGAACGCATGTAGAAACAATTATGTATTGAATCTAACGTTAAGAATCGATTAGGAATCGATCTACTGCGATCTATGAACTTGGAGTATGATCTTAGAGGTCTCTGGACGGCTAGGGTACGTCTGGAGTCGAAGTGGATTGAATGCCTTTTTTTCATGAATTAGGTGGTATTTATAGGTTAGGGAATTTATCCATTTGAAATTCTATTTAAATGAAAGGTGGTTAGGGTTGCTCATTCGGGAGACTGAACCATCAGCATGGTTCATTTGTGCGATTGAGCCATGCGGTTGATCTATTCGCACGACTGAGTATTCAGTCGTGTGACTGAGTCAATCTCATGTTATAGTCATACGTCTGATCCAGTCTCCTGGTTCAGTCGTGCGACTGAGTCATTCGTATGAAGTTGTTCATGCGTATGGTCCATTACCATGGGCCATTCGCATGATAACTTCACGTTATTAAGTTTGAATGTATTAATTGTCATAACATTATTTATATTAATTCAAACAACCACAAACCTATATAATCGAGTCAATATGCGTTAAACACCTCATTAATGACATATTAAACATTTTAAACACAACCAACATTTGTATTTCGTTAAGTACCCAATGATTACATAAGTGTAAGACAATAAAGACATATTACATTCAGATCAGGATCTAGGTTCTTGTTTTAGGCCGAACATATCGATTTAGGAGTCAAATTGAATGAAACAATGTTGGATTGAACCACATTGTACCTGTAAGGTCGGTGGTAGTCGTCAGTAAGCAAGAATTAGTAGTATAAAATGATCGAACGAAAATTTGGTAGAGTAACGATAGTCGTGCGAATGAGGGTTAATTTGGGAGTGATGAGTCTCTGCGACCGACTCCTCCTCTATTTATACTAACTGTGAATTCAATCGTACGACTCAACTCATACGCTCATTTCATTCGAGCGAATGTACCTAAGTCGTGCGACTGGATCAGTCGCACACCTTCAGTCGTCCGACTAGAGGTCAGTCGTACGACTGGATCAATCGCTCACCTTCAGTCGTCCGACTAGAGGTCAGTCGTGCGACTGGATCAGTCGCTCACCTTCAGTCGTC